>JAOPTO010000849.1:140986-206386 GCA_033822845.1 Tetrapedia diversipes
ATCTACTACTCCAAATTTTGAACATCTACTATCTACTATTGCTATCTACTATTCCAAATTTTGAATTGGATTGTGTTCACTGTTTAATTTACATCTATACAGATAATTATGATGTATTTGTACATATTATTGTAAAGCATACACCTATCTGTTTCATATTACAAGTGACCCTCTAATTATTTCGAACAACTGTGGGGCTTTGCACATCATCGCCAATCATTTCTTCAAGAGTATTGACTCTAAGATAACAGAATGATATGTTTTGTCATGACAGATAATGAAAACTTCATTCGGATACGTTTCCCTTTTGCGAGCTTTGATCTAATCCTGTGGAACGTACAAAAAGTTTCTGTTACAAAACGAATTAAAACAGCCTAAATGCCTACTTATTCCATTCTAGACGTTGTAAAGTATTACAAATAAACTATTAAAACCTATTTCATATAGTACTTCATTGCAGTACAGTGCATGATTTTATATTTCTAAACTTTTATCCCTGCCAAGTGATTGAAACTGTCTTGTTACACTTGTTTCCTTAAAAGTGAAGCTTATTTTTAATAACATAATTAATACGTAAGTAAAAAAGACATGTATGTTTGTACATAAGCTCACAGAATCGTAACAATATCAATTTATGTTTTTGTAATCGTTATATCGTATAACCTTGCCATTTTAAATAAAAACATCCTACCTATAAGGTCTGCAAATTAATTCGGTGCCTTTTTTGTACGGAACCCATCTTCCTAACTTTTGAATTTTTCCTAACTGATTGTAAACGTTACAACAATCATCGATGGGTAACACTCGGTTGCAACGAAAACCCTTCTTTAGTTTTCTCAAACGTTTTTCAAAAGTTTGTTAAACTTTCTTGCCTATCCTGGATATTAGCCTATAGCTTGTCCGATAAATTAATACTATTCCTACAACGACCGGTCAAATGATCGTTTTTAAAATTTCGATTAGAATTTCATATATACAACATAATTGAATCGCCTTTAAACTTTAGACACTTTCTCAAATATACGTATAATACATTTTTCAATATTCACTTCTTTTTTCATTGTTTATTTTTTGAGAAAAATTTGTAGTCTGTCTTACGTGGGAATGTCGCGATAGGAATAGGTATACGTGAAGTGTCGGTAGGAATAGTGTTAAAAAATATTTTGCCACCAAAACAATTGCTCCACGCAAGACAGACCATGCTCTGTACAGACATAAAGTTTCATTGAAATCAGAATTTCTGAAGTAGATGAATTTCCTTATAATACAGTGTACAAATACTTTTTGGAGCCACTGTACATTGTCGTGTCGCGTTTTCGACGTTTAGAACCCTTGACATTGGCGGGGCCAATACAAACAGTTTTGAGGGCTGCAACGGACCAACCGTCCTATTTTTTAACTCTCTAGTTTCGTTCCAGACATCAGGCAAAACGCATTCACTCTATTTTATCACGGCTTTTCTCTTACATTCTATTTCTTAATTAAATCATTATTTTTTAAATACGTGCAAATTGTGTTTAATTTCAACCTTAAATCTACAACATTTAGTTTAACTCAGGAGATCGGAGCTATTCATGTTATAACAGTAAATTTCAACACATAATTCATCCAATACACTTGGACGTCGCTTTGAACGGTAAATTCCATTCGATTGCTCGGCGAACGCAACTTTATCAGCCTCTTCTGCCTGACAGATTTACACACCGAGCTTCGTGCACGCTCTATTACCTCAATAAACACGCGTTTGTAACATATCAATTGTCAACGTACTCCACAGAGCATACGAATGAACGTCAATCAATCGGGGAAAGAACAATCTCGCAACTCTTTGCTTCTTTTAACACTTTACCGACCGGAAGCCTATTAATCGTGTTTTTACACGCTTCAACTTGTAAGTTTTGTAATGTCCCCTTACACGAAGGTGACTATACTGAGCAAAATCGTATATATATATACACTGTAAAGAGATATTAACCCTTTGCACTCGAGAGGTGACCGTTAGTCGTTTTCAGACGTTAGTTCAAACCCGGACGTTAAATAGTCATATATGTAAATTTTAATATACGACTTAACTAAACTAAATGAAGTTTACTATAAGCGAATCTTAGTAAATATTTCGAATTTGAAAATTTTTGACGTTAGTATCATTAGACGACCAGTAGACACCTCCCGAGTACAAAGGGTTAATATTTTGGGCACACTGGCCGGCTTCATCGATTCAGTACTTTAATTTATATAACTGCACTTGCAAATGTTGGGGCGATCACTCCATACGAACCGATAAAGCAAATTAATACTATTCTTACCATGATCGATCAAATGATCATCTTTGCGCTCGAGAGGTGACTGTTGGTCATCAAATGATAGTTCCGCAAATTTTCAGACTTTAGTTAGTTTATTTATTAGTGAGGCTCAGAGATTAAATAGTTATATATGTAGATTTTAGTATATCACTTAACTAAACTAAATAACGCTTAATATAACAGAATCTTAGTAAATATTTCGAATTTGAACATTTTTCAAGTTAGTATCGTTAGACGTCTAATAATCAACTGTCGAGTGCAAAGGGTTAAAATTTCGATTAGAATTTCCTATATACGACGTAATTGAACCTCTTTTAAACTTCACCACTTTTCCTTAAATATACGTATAATACATTTTTTAATAATCACTTCTTTTTTTCATTATTTATTTTTTAAGAAAAATTTGTAGTTTGCCTTATTTATCACGACTGACAGAACGATTTATATCTTTTTGTAACAGTATTCTCTCAAAGACTCAATTCCTGGAAACTATAAAGTCGTTACAAACGAAAGGTAATGCAGTTGTGGCATGACTTCATCCGGAAAATGCCTTTCAGGGGCTGCTTTACGGTACTTCTAAGTGCATTTTTCTCAAATACTATGAGCAGAAATAACTTCACGAAGATTATGAGGTTTATTCGATTTGACGACAGACAAAATGTTCGCCAGTTCCATCGGACGTTACACGTACGAAATTGTCTTCATGGTTAATGATTAATCGAATGGACGACATAAAACAGCATATGTAGTAGATTTTATGTTCATTGCGCTTCCAGCTTCAAGACCACTTGATCGAGTTACAGTCTCACAATAGTTAACAGCTTGTCTGTATGATTTATAGCGGTATGCGAATATCACGCGTCTGAAATGTCACGTGACACATAGTGAGGGGCAAAAAGAATTTGTATGTTCTGTAGAATTAAAATTTCTTTTTTTATATTATATATAGAATTGAAATTTCTATAGAATTCGTACAGCATAATTCCCGTAATAACAAAGATTTTAATGAAAGTTAAATTTTAATGTGCTTTGTCGATAAGGAATCTCGCTAAGGGAATGAAATTCGGTCCCTAAAGTTTCAACGTTTTTCTTTTCATTTTTTAAATGCAGCTTTGATTGAAATATTTTTTTCAAACAAAGCGATGAAGCAGTAAGAGCTGAACATTTTTTATAGACAAAGTTTTACTGTAACTTGCATCATTATACCACATTAACACTATTCCTACCGCGACATTCCCACGTACGACAGACTACAAATTTTTCTCAGAAAATAAACAATGAAGAAAGAAGTGAATATTGAAAAATATATTATACGTATATTTGAGAAAAAGTCTAAAGTTTAAAGGCGATTCAATCACATTGTATCTATAAAATTCTAATCGAAATTTTAAAAACGGTCATTTGACCGGTTGTGGTAGGAATAGTGTTAAAGGGTGAGCTGTTTCATTTTTTAGCTGTGCTTATAAAAATTTGCACAAAAATCCACGGTCTACTTAAGAGTGAAACGTTTCGCTGGCAATTTTGCGTTCATGATATCGTGACTGCTCTCACAATTCTCTCAATCAAGCGATGAAGAAACGTGATGAACGTAAGATCCTATTTTGTATTGTGCGTTCTATTAACGCTTGACTATGCGAGCACAACTCCGTATGCCAATAACGCTGGTTTATTTTCATTTATTTTCATTCAAAGCCGTACACTATGCTGCTGTTACGTTTTGGTTATATTATGTAATGTGTTAAAATAACATAATCAATTGTATAATCCTTCGTTAATCCTTCAACGACAGAAACTGTTAGATTTAAGTTGCACCGAAAACTAGCTGCGATCAGGAAATCATAGTTTATTTCTTCGTTAATGTAAATGTCGAATTATGTGAAATATTACTTCAGTTTTAAATTGGTGAGTCGTGAAACGAGAAAGATGGTAGTTTAGTAAACAGTTTTTAATAACTGTTAGCCTGCACCAAGTTCTTGCGTTTAGACAACTATTAGGTTGGAGGGAAAGTTCTGTCATATTTTCCGTTTCCGTTAATTCATGTGGAACCCAAACACTTTGCTTTGACACAAACCCAAGAGATTTAATGTGATCTCCAACAGTTGTATGATGAATGCCAAACTCTTCTGCAATTTCTCGACTTGTTAAACGTGGATTATTTTCCAACATGGATCGCAAAACATCATTATCGATCTTGAATGGTCGTCCAGATCGATCACTTTCTTGGAGGCTCAGATCCCCGGAACGAAATTTGCTAAACCATCTTTGACAAGTACGAACATTTACAATATCTTTTCCAAATACCGCACATAAATTTTTACATGCAACCGATGCGTTGCTTCCTTTTTTTGGAATTCATACAAAATGCAGTGTCGTAAATGCACTTTATCTGCTGACATGTTTTTCACTTTAAATATCACAAGTAAATGATGAACGGTAAAAAAGGACTCCTTTTATATTATACAGCAGGTAAAAAAACAAAAAAAATTCCCAATGACTCACTAGTCAGATGTTTTTTTTATTTACAAGAAAAATTACCTGCCTATTTAACCCTTTGAGTGCTGAATACTCTTGGCCTAAGTGCTCTGTGTGGACGGCGGTTGCGATGTTACTTGTGATTACATTAACAATCGCGTTGCAATAAGCGGAAGATCGAAGAAATTGATAAACGCATTTATTCGTCTATGGTCCCTACCAGCAACTCTCGTCTGACGCATATATGCGCCCATAGCACTCAAAGGGTTAAAATACGACAGAACTTTCCTTCCCACCCAATATTAATTCCGAAATAACAGCATTATTTTCTCCCAACATAAGTATCTTTTCTGAATATTTCATCAAATATTGTTGTAATTTATCTAATTTATTAATTGTTTGTTATTACTTAATTATTTATTAATTACATATTGTTGTACTTTATCTAATTTACTAATTGTTTATTGTTAAAGAATTATTTATTTATTATTTATATTAATTATTTATTAATTACTTATCGGAGTAATTTAAATGAAGATACTCCAGCCATCGTTTTAAGTTCCGACTATCGTGCAGAAGATGATATCAACATTTTATCAGTGCTTACTGTGAGATAGATTTACAGCACTTATTCCGAGAATAATTCATGTCAACGCACTTTTCGTGCAAATGAACGTCTAGATAAACACATGCGAGTCTTTGCCGATTATTTGGCCAACAGTAACGCAAACAGGTATAGCTTCCTTTTTGTAAACAGACAAAATGATATCAGACTTTAATCTGTACTCTTTTTTCTCTTCTTTAAATACGGCAGCATCGTGTGTCGATTATACGATTATTAGATTGTGGATTTTTATGCAAATTCGAACCTTTGTAAACACAATTAAACGAGATCTGGTTTACTCACTAGACACAGTAATATATTTATTTATTTATTTACGGGGGAAAAAATCCTTTAGAGTACATAGAAGGGAATACAGTTTAATCGTAAGAGTTTGAACAACGCAACAATTAAGATTTAAGGTTAGCATGAGTGGAAAAGAAGTCAATACACTATGTTTAGTATAATTATCTTGTATAACTATCTGCTTTCTATACTTCTTTGCATGTCTATTTCCTAGAAATGTATAAGAATCTCCAGTCTGATGATTATGATTGACGCTTAGCACGAGGCTGAAGATTTCATTGAAATTATGAATTTCACTGAAGGAGAATATAAGGTGTACATTTACGGAAATGTTTTATTGCATAACTCTATTCAAAGTAAAATCTTCAAATTTGTACCTACATTAATAATAACCACGATGAATAGGAAATAATTAATAAATAATTGATAAAAACTGTCGTTCAAATAGTGTGAAATAACTACAAAATTATCACCGTACTATTTCCTTCTTGGATATCTATTTATTTCGAATTAATTATTCTATCCTTTTCGAAAAAATTTGTATCTTCATGCAAATAGGACTTTTTTTTAGCAGAAACATTAACATTACTGGGAAGTCGAAATGTAAGTAAAGATATTGAATTAAAATTGAAACATATTCAAGAAATGCACAGTGGCTGTAAAATGAATTTGTACAGCACTATTTTTATGTTCATATCTATCTATCAACTAATGAAGATCAAGTGTATCAAATTTTTCATCGTTAGTTAGTACTTTTATGCAACTTATGTACATTTGGTGTTATAAAAGCTAACTGTGTAACTACCGTAAGCAAGTACTACAAATAGAATCATTTATTGCAAAAAAAATATTTACAAGCTTTCAGAGAGAGTCAAGAAATAAAAAAAGATTAAGAATATCTTCTGTGATGATTTATTAAGACATCATTATAAAATCTTCGAAATGATATCCCAACGATAAACTGTTTGAACAATTTGATCCAAATTACTATCTCTACATAAGTGAGTTTTTCTTCGACAAGGGTAAATATTTAACATGTATAACGTCGATCGTGTTCAGTTAACCCTTTTGCACTCGGGAGGCGATTCTTGGTGATTAAATGACACGCTTTCACAAATATCTGTATACGAATAATCACATTTAACACGTTCGTCGCTCAGCGTGATTCGGCTGAGTTTCTCACTGAGCCCAAATCCGATTGCATAGAAAACTGGGGTAAAAAAAATATAAATACAGCAAAAATTTCAACTTTTTATTTTTATTTGATGTATTTTATATTTATATATATTACACTTCAATACTTATTCCATTGAATTCCAGTTAAAATTCCAATTTAAAATCCTGTTTAACTTTAACACTATTCCTACCACGATCGGTCAAATGACCGTTTTTAACCCTTTGCACTCGAGAGGCGACCGTTAGTCGTTTAATGATACTAACTTCAAAAATTTTCAAATTCGAAACTGCAATACCATATATGGGCTCATATGCGGTAAAGGGTTAATGCTATTGAGTGCAGTGTAAATGTTCGGCAATTGTACCTGATTGATAAAACAGAGTCCGTTTCAGAATGGAATTTCGCATCTTTCTGCAACGTGCAGACTAACAACTTGTAAGGTCTCTCCACGTGAAAGGAAGCTATAGTTACGACAGAGAAAATTACCAGTCAGTTCGTAAGGGTCGACACACAGGCATTCGTGCGAAAGTGGGAGTTAATTTTATTCGCAATCGTTGCGCAGTCAGAAAATAGATAATTATGCTTGCCGCAGCCGATGGGAAACGATAAAAAAATACACACTGCTGTGTGAATCTTTGTGAACTTCTAACTGTTCGGAAATACAACGATGGAGGAAAGGTTTTGCAAGTACTTTGGTATCGACACGAAAGGTTTTCCTTCTTTTTTCTGAGAAAAAACGTTAGAAGTAATTACCTATAGGTACAGTAGCCGACAAAAATCTAAGACGACGAGGCAATGTAAAACATAATTTTATGGTTCGCAAATATTGTTTATCTATTCATTGTTATTGTCATTATAGCAGAACACTATTCACTGATTAGCATAGAATACAAATTTTATTTATACTGTTATTTATTAATACTTAATTTATTTACAGTAGAGGTTAAATGTTTAAGACGACAGGGCAATGTAAAACATAATTTTATGGTTCGCAAATATTGTTTATCTATTCATTTTTATTGTCATTATGGCAGAACACTATTCACTGATTACCATAGAATACAAATTTTATTTATACTGTTATTTATTAATACTTAATTTATTTACAGTAGAGGTTAAATGTTTAAGACGACAGGGCAATGTAAAACATAATTTTATGGTTCGCAAATATTGTTTATCTATTCATTTTTATTGTCATTATGGCAGAACACTATTCACTGATTACCATAGAATACAAATTTTATTTATATTGTTATTTATTATTAATTAATTAATTTATTTTCTTTGTCCCTTTGGTCTTATACTTTTGTCTACTACTGTATGTAATATAAAACAAAAATAAATTAGAGAATTGAACGAAAATGTGGAAACTGAAAAGTGATTTATAGCTTAATCAAAAGAATATATGGTTATGAGGAAAAATTTCGCATGCTGCATATTATCACTTTCGAAATATTGTCGTTTAAAGTTCTGTATATCAATTCTTATTAAAAATGTTTTCCTGTTTTCTTTTTACGATATTGTACTTATGCATATAAATATAATGTATGTTTTGATCACGAAAATAAGATATAAGTAATTGTAGTATTGCGTAAGTTTTTGGACCTTGTTAGAATTTGAATACAGAAATGTTACGAAGCAAAAATTAACCGAAAACCAGCTTTCTTTTAACGTGCTTTCCGAACTGATCCTTCCAAGAACTCAAACCAAATCTGGCAATTTAGAAAGTAAGAAAACGTTAAAAAACAGAGCAAAACAGCTAAAGGATTCGGACAGGGTCGTAGGAATTTCGATCACTGCGTTTGCTAGACTCATGACAACGCTCGTGAAGTTTGGTTATTGTTGCACCTTCTTCGTGCTTTATAATAAACAATTAAAGTGTTTTGAATAAGAGTCTATTTTATTTAGTAATTTTAAACCCCATTTTCAATAGACTTATATCATTTTACGTAACACCTATGAAATAAACATTGGACTTGGGTTAAATTGCATTTCCACGCACAAAATTTGTTTTTACTCATTTTTATCTACCAGATATGTAGATTCTATTTTTATAGTTCAATTCATGCATAAACACGAATTTTTTGACATTATGACATGTAGCGTTTTTCTGTATAACCATAGATAGAATATCTAGAAATTATTTTATTGTGAATACCTATTTTTAAAATAAGGTTTTCAAGTAGGTCATTACTCGTTCATTCATTACTGCGAATTTTTTTAGCATTTATCAGAAATTCGAACATGTAAAAAAGTGCAAAATGCACATGATCCACAAAAATATAGAAAATGTCCAAAGTACACATTACGATATTTAAAGAATGAAACTATGTGATCTCTATTCCACTTCTTTAATTTCATCAAATTATAAATTTGTATTGAAATCTGCAGTCTGTTTATCAAGATAATGAAAACTGCGGTTCACGATACAACATTTAAAGCATTACAAATTACAGACTTTACTAATTACAGATAGAAAGATAAAAGCTTGTTTTACTCGGTAATTATGTACAATTATGATTATAAGTATTCCTTCCGTTTAGAAAAATTGGATGGATATTACGTAAGAGCAGTGTAAGAATTAAATAGGATCAATTTGACCCCAGTTAAAAAGATTGGTCGTGTATATCTGGTTAATGTCACAGTTTCTTTCGTGACAGATTGTTCTGTTATGGAACTATAATATCGACACGCCTAATCGTTCATCAAATAATAAGCTTAATCCTTTTGCAATTCGCTTCAAAATTAATTATAATATAACGATTGAATTAACTTTCAAGAATTAATTATTATTCCATTTCAAAATGCCCACTGTTCTTGACAGCGCAAAATTGACAATGGTATATAACAATTAAATTAACAATATACTGAATATATATTACAAACAGGTTAAATTTCTGAGTAAATGATTTTGGATGACCTGCGTGTTAGTTATAATTTAAAAAAATGAATTAAATTACATTATTTTTATATCTTCACATTTTTGAAATTAATAACGATTTCTCGGTTCAGAGATAAAAGTTGCAAGTGCAGAAGTTGAAAATTAAAAAATTGTTTAACCATATTAATTTCATAAATTCAGGTATATTTGGCTCTGTGTAGAATAATAAAAATCATTCGAACGACAATGGAATTGAATAATTTTTAAGCAACCAGAACCGTTTGCTATAAAAAGGTTCACAGGCAAGGAAATCGTATTCGAAACGATGGGCTTCGTTGAGAATAGGAAAATATGTATTCCGTGTACCGTTACTGAATAATTTCGATGCGATCAGATTGGTATGCTATCTCCGTTATCAGATTATAACGGTGATCGAAAATATTTGATTCGTGGTCATTTAAACATCTTTCTTAAATCTGACGTGAATCTTAATTCTGAAAAATCAATTGCCATTAACACATTTCACGCTATGTAAAACAACACTTCAATGAAGAGTATTTATCGTTTTGTTCACACTGGCTCACATTTTCGCTATCGTATGACACATTACCATGAAACTGGCACGTATACAGGGTGTCGCAGGTTTTAACCGTTAAAACGTTGTCGGTATATTCAATGAGGTTAAATAAAAAAAAAAAAATGTTAAATGCTCATACGTCGGTTCTTTATAGCTTTATTCAAAAGCTACAATGAAAAATATAAAATACGAAAGAAATGGTAACTTATGATACAATTTATTGATCTTAACTGTGACTGCGCCAAACATAGTGAAATTAATAATGGATCCAATGAAATGAACCAAAAGTAATAAATTCGATTTTTGACCATTATCAATCTTGCGCTGTGAAGAACAGTGGGCATTTTGAAATGGAATATTAACTAATTTTTGAATGTTAATATTTTGTATAACATTACGTTTGTATTAGATACAGCTTCGATAAACAAATTAATTGTAAGTATCGTAGATATATCCTTTGATTGTATTACAATGATTAAAAGTTACCATTTCTTCTGTATTTTATATTTTTGTCATAACTTTCGAAGAAAGCTGTAAACTACCAATGTTTATATAAATTTTTTCTATTTAGTCACATAGAATACACGGAAAAATTTTTACGATTAAAATTTGGGACACCCTGTATACTTATTGCATGGAATCTAAATGGTATCATAGCCATTTCTCTGCCGAACTTTTATCACGTTTCACAATTCAGTCTCTTCTATCGTTCTTATAATAAATTGTGTTATTAACTTAGATTTTATTACATTTATTAGAATTTACACGGTTACGTTTAATCGTCAAAATAAACTTTTTAAATTAGAAATTCACCGCCACCAATCTTGTTTATTTTGACAAAAACAGATAATTGTTATATAACATAATGCACCTAGTATTCCTATAAATCCTTATAAATGTTAAATGTATAACGGGCCATCCAACGCTCAGTAATAATATGAAGAGAAGGTTTCACAAAAAATTAGGCATAGAAGCAAAAAGCACGTTAAAAGGATTTATCGTAAAGGAGATATGTATAAAAAAAAAAGATACTGAACTCAAGGAGAACTATTTTTTGTGAACGACACGTTGCACGAGCAAGCAATATAGATTAGTTAGTAGAAACTGCTATGTATTGGATTTTCGTAACAAAAGTTTCTAGACGGTGTAATCCGTTAAACTGATTTCATTCAACGTGCACCAGCGGTAAAATTTTTTGGATCACTTTGGTATTTTAAGACAAAAATATAATAGAACTAAAAAAATAGAAATTGCAACTATTGTATAGATTAAAAAAAAAAAAATTTTCAACTGTTTTATCTTACTTTAAAACAACGAAAGCTATTATTAACATTTACAATGCTAATTTTAAGCTAACAAGAAATTAGTGATAAATTTGATATAAGTGGAATCCCGAATGTGTTTGAAAACTTTTGACCGATAGTGTACATATTGTTCTGTTTAGATTAAATCGATAAAAATTCCTGTAGTGCAACAATAAGTTCAAGGATACCATTAGAAATCTATAAATGGGAGATATCAAGGATACTCCAAGCTTATTCACATTCCTTAAATGCAATTTATTCTGTTCCTCGTTTGTTTAATGTAAATGCGAAGAATATATATTGCTGATTTTAACGAGAACATGTTTAAACGAAATAATTTACTACTGTACGTTCTAGGTCATTAACTGCCTGTGTTTTGTTCTTACAATTTTAGTCATTCTTGTTTCAGCTAAACTAGAATCGATCACAGTATTATTTCAAGTATTCAAAATTTTGGACGTGCAGTTTTTGTTTTGTTTAGGTCAATCTAATCTGAACAAAAGAAAACTTACAGGTATCACATTCGTGTAACTGAAAGAAACTTTTATCCGATGAAACAGACTAAAGGAAATTTAAATAAAATTATTAAAGAAATGATACATTCTAATCAAAGGCCCTTGACGTCTTTATCTGCCTATTTTTGTTTGCATCATTTTAATCATCTCCTTGAGAACCATTTGCTTGCTTTTTATTTGGTTGTACTATACACATTTTACCATATACAAATTAATTTGTTGGTTATGATAGATCATCCGATTGAGTAAAAGAAAACAAGTGGAAAAGTTTGGAAAGCTGGATATACTTCTCAGATCCTACAGTAAGCCTATTGAATAATTTCGCAAGCGAAAGTTACGAATGCTCGATTCCTCTTACGTGACAACGGTATAATTTATTCTTTGTTCCAGAGTCGCTTTGTCTCACTAAAAGGCTGATAGAAAACTGTCTCAACTTATTGACAGAGTACAAGTGTCGTGATCATGTCATTTTTCTTCGAAGCAATGGATTAATTATTAAGTTTGACACTTTCAATTGCTGTTTAATAAATGACCGTTGACTGATTTAAACGACTATACTCAGGCCGATGGAATCTTTTACCTCTTCGTAAATGTGAATTTTATGTAAAATAAATATAACTAATGTAAATATGAAGCTATTAGCGACGTGTATAAATTGATTAGAAATTTAGTGTGGCATAATACAAAATTATGAGTAACTATAATATATAACATAACAATTATGTTATAGTTATTCTAGTACATTGACATTTATTATAATTTAAATACATAATTATTAATTATTTTCATTTCTATCGCTTTGGGATGCAGCTTTTATATTAACTTGCAAATATAATTTTATATTATATGTAATTCCTTTTTTAAGCTAAAATAATATTCAAATAATTTCAGAACTATAACGACACAAATTTATTGTTACGGAAATTTATTTCACTGATATGATCCACTTTGATATTGAAAAGGTTAAAGAAGCATTGATATAAAATCATTGATGCACCATGTTTCATATGTGATATTACAGCATTGTTCAAAAATGTATATCAGTTGTACATTACATTTATCAATATCAATTCATATTTTTGGTAAATAGTATAAAAAAACACCTGAATAAATATTAAAAATGCACGTAACAAGATTACTTTTGTGTTTTACGGTTAAGTCAAGAAATCAAACACTTCTTCAAATTTGTTAATTTTATAACTTAAACAGTTATTAAATTTTATGAATTCGATAAACAAGGCATCAGATCGGTCAATGCTTCGATAATATTAATACGTAACAATTGTTAGAACAACGAAATAGCACAGTACTTACCGCAAACTGGCGTTTGGTGTCACCACGATGTCTATTCAATGAATAAGGTTGTCCAATCGTTTCAAAACACTTCGCGGCATCCAAGTTTTTCATTTAATCACACGGTGTGTAGTAGCGGTTTACCAACTGAAGAATGAGTAAAAGGTACAAACGTTTATATATACCCTGTTACGCGTTCGTTGACTGGCGTGCAATATTGATCAAGGTAATACGTTTACTTTATTGTTATCGCCTGAAATATCTAATTTCGTATTTTAACAACGTACACTTAAACGAATAGGCCCATTTATAAAAAATACTGTCGCACATGTAAGTACATCCTTCTGTAAGTGACGTCACTGTATCATAAAGGGTTCTAGTCAAAAATCACTTATTTAAAATAACACTCTTTGTATATACAGTAAACTCCAAATTATTCGCTCTCGTATTAACCGGCCTCTGCTTTAAGTGATCATATTTTTGTTGAGAAGAAAACAATGGACCGTCAGAAAAATTATTGACACACTTTATAAGTATACATTTTTGTCCTCTTAAATGTACTATTTGTCATATACTTTTTCTTTAACAAACGAATTAAATTAAAGCAAGCAAAAATCACTAACCTTTTGTGCAAGAAAATGTTCAATAAACATAACTGAATATAAATGTATTATATCACCTTTTATATGTAAATAATAAACGTTATGGCATATATGTGCATTTCTTTCCGTTAACAACTGATAAATGATCATTTATATACCTATATTTTTCAGCCAATCGTTTATTCGACCACAGGTCCGGTCCCATAGGGGCCGGTTAAGCAGGAGTTTACTGTACGTTTCAAGTTTCAAGGCAACGAACCATCAACTGAAGAACACATCTTGGGCGAAAGTTAATCGAATGTTTGCAAGTTTATGAGCTAGCGCTATGGAGATGAACTTGCAGCACCATCTATGAACAGCGAACGGAATTATGATACCGTGCAATGGTGGGGTTTTGATCATGTATAAAGTGCATGCATACTCCATAAGCAATCTTGTAGACGACTGCGTGAATTTTTAAATTTATGTTCTATTTTTTTGTTTTAACTTTTTTACAAGTTAATTTTTAAACTGCACGGAGAAAGGTATTGTTAAGTTCTTTTTCTTAATTTTACGTAGTCAACACAAAATATTTTTTCGTAACGATTTTCATTATAAAAAAAAAGTTTATTATTCGTAGCTGAGGTGGCGCATGGTACATACACGAGGTTTCCGACTACAACAAGTCCTATGATTTCACGCAAATACTATGTACAAACATGGGTCATGTTGTAATATTAATATCTACTATTAATTAACATAAGTCAACGTTACAGCTAAATTATTACCCATTACACTATGATTTATGATATTAATGTTCAAAAGATTCGCTTTCACACAAATCTTGTACAACTTTAAACTGTCACTTGTTATCTTCTAGTACGCATTCTGCAGTGTAGTTTAGGTATTATCTATTCTTACATTATTCAGTTATCTTAATTCAAGGATTTGTTTATTCTATCTCTTTCATAGCAGTATTCAGTCGCCGAGGGAAAAACAAAATTTTTCTCATCCAGTGTACTACGACACTTAAATTCGCCTAAATAAACGGCTACACTTACAGTTGCGTACATGCAAATGCTTAAAAACGCTTCGATAGAGACGAAGTATCATAAAGCGAGCAATGATTGAATTATTAAGAATAAAAAAAAAAAAAAAATAGAAAAAACAAAGACAAGAATCTTCTGGATGGTAATAAATATTACTTTCGTAGATATCAAAAGAAGGTACTATTTCTCTAGTTACAACAATCATACCTGTCTTCGTTTAGAATATAAAAATATCTGCGTAAATTAGTACCTAGAAAAATTATCGCCCTATTATCAGACAACTATACGTAATAGCGTTTTTTCCACGCTTTCGTCGTTATTAAGATTTACAAAACTTCCAGTTCGATTTTTCCATAATGCGCTAACCGCTTACTTGAGCAAAAACAAAAAAAAAAGAAAAACGTTAATGGACACTTTTATCGTCGACTCGTGTTTCTACTATTCTACATACGAAAGAAAGCTTTGTTCGCGAGGAGAAAAGTACAATTTTCAAAAGTGTTGAAGAGATCATAAGAACAAAATTAGATAAGAGAAAGGAATATTATATAACAGACACCTTCGACTTCCCTCTTTCAAACTTCACGAAGGTTTAAATCTATCGTCGGACTGCTTTTTTCTCTTCCTTGAGTATTCGCGACGAGCAGAAAAATCGTAAGCGATAAAATGGCACCCTGAGTTGAAGAAGCACGGTCTGTGTAGAAATGCTATTTAAGTACACACGGTGTCAAGACATTTTCTTCGCCGCTAACCGTTTATCTCATAGACGGAGCAATTATGGAATTGTTTAAACAGCTTCGTGGAATGTACTTTGATCGAGGTAATGGAATTTTTAGTGCGTCGCAACAGTGGCAAGCTCTGTTACCGTTCCTTTGTTCGTTTGTTACGAATGCGACGCCCTGGTCGGATCTTTTTTAGTGGCCGACACGCCTGTCGAATTCGTGATCTTATACGTGTTGCCCTTCACCTCGGCGGGGTGTTTGTGGGTACTTGTCGACGATTTCCTCGGGGGTTTAGTAATCTGCGTCGTGGAAAGACCGCTCACCGGGTACTTGTTTCTGCTGGATGTTCCGCCATTGCTGCTTCTCGTGCCGTTCTTCGTGGACGTCGAAGAAGTCGCCTCAGTGGGATGCTTCGGCATAACGAACGCTTTCGTCTGCTTCAGTAGGTAACGATCGTTGCACAACGCTGATATTAATGGTAGATCCAGGTTACGACTCTTCTCGCGAAGCGTCCGAATGTCCAACATTCCGTCTTCTTTCCCTTCCTCGCGTTCCTCCACCATGTTTACCTTCGATGTCTTCTTCGGTGAAGAAGATGACGAAGAGGCGGATGGAAGCGGTTGATTCTTCTCGAGATTCTGCAATTGTATGAAAACAATTGTCGTCAGTAACGCTTGTACGATACAGGGAGAATGATTTTATGTTAACCCTCGTACGACGAATCATTTTACAAGATCACTTTTACCTCGTATGAAATACAATGCAGAATGCCAAAATCGTAATACAATTAGATACAGTTAGAAAGGTTAAAAAGAAGTAAAGTATATATTTAATCCTTTGCACTAGAGGCCTTTTTCGCTCGGGCGAATCAACAACTCGAGACAATTTTCAAATTTTTTATTTTTATTATTTTTATTATTTTACTAATTTATTTATTTTTCTATTGAATACAACAAAATCTGTTAAATACTATATACTCTGGACGCACTCGACTACAAGGGTTAAAACATCTTTTTACTTCCCAAAGCTACGTTGCAATAAAAGTGCTATCTAAATGACTTTGCATTCGCGTCTCGCGTCTGCTGAAAACTATTCGTCTTTCGAGAGTTAAATGTGAAATGTTCTTTACTCGAACTCAAATAAAATACTTCGTACTGTACAATACCTGTATTTCGTAAGGAGGTGGTGGAGGAGGCGGCGGAAGCCTACGATGCTTCAATTGCGGCAGAGACTGCAGCTTGGTACTGGAGGGTGAGTCGAAACACTTTAGTATGTTCTCGTCGCTTCTCGTTCTGGAGAACGCGTGCAGTGTGTGAGGATGAGCTGGGGCTGGTGGTTCGCGTCTAAGACTCTGACTTCCTGCCGACGAACAAGTAGCTCCACTGTACAGCGAACTCGTGCTAGCAGCGTAGTGGCTGCTCAGATTACTATGCGGTAGGTAATTGTTAGAGCTTGTGTCGCTGCTACTAAGGTTTTGATTCGAAGCGTATTTCGTAGGTGACGAGAACGAGGAGCCAGGAAGGTATGGTGTGCTACGGTACATCACTAACGATTTGTTGTTAAACGAAGGATAGGGTGGAGGGGGATAGGCTGCCATGGCCGCCAGAAGGGATCCCTGTTTCGCGTCGATGTATTCTTGCTTCGACACCGCGGGATCCTTCAAAGGGAACATCACGTAATCGACGTCCGAATAAAGTTGCTGTTTATACTGTTCGATTTGCGACCTCGCTACTTGACTCGTATAAACAGTGGCCAGGCTTGGCGGTGGCGGCGGGGGTTGTCTAGGATGAACCATGGGTGGCGGAGGGGGTGGAGGGGGCGGCGGTGGTGTTAAGTAAGGCAACAAAACCGGACCACCTCGTGATGCATGCACGTCCAGATAATTATTTGGTCCAACGACAAGGGCCGCAACGGGAGCGTGGACCGGTGTAGGTTTCATTTTGTCACCGGGGTACGTGGGTGGTTGAATTCTGGGCGGTGGTTTAGGGGCGATCGAAGCAACGTCGTTGCTCCCTTGACCAGTGCTGGTCGTCTTCGAGGCTGTCAAGCTGGCGTTTATTTTGCTGTTCGCCAGACTCGCTTGTATCTTCGTCGACGTTACCCTTGACACAATTTCTTCGGTCGGTGTTGGGTACAGCTTGGATATCGCTTCCTGCCGAGTGATCTCCGAAACCTCGGGATAAGGTGGCGGTGGTGGTGGTTCTCTAGGCGTCACCGCGTCGTTTCTTGGAGGCGTCGGCGGTGGTATTTGAATCCTTTCTCTGGGTGAAGTATAAGGCGGTGGTGGAGGCGGATCAGTTCTTCTCGGCGGCAGGGGAACAAACTCGCCACGCGTAGCGTTGTACGGCGGCGGAGGCGGAGGTTCCCTTTCGATATCAGGTATCTTAGGCCGTGACGAGTTTATCGTCGCGTAGTCCATGCTCATCGGGTAAGGAGGAGGCGGAGGATGTTGCCTATCGCTATCTGTTCTCGGCGGCGGCGGTGGTGGAGGCATAGTAACGTAATCGCAATCAGAGTCCATGGAGTTACTGATGGTCTTCCGGGGAGGATAACGACCGACTATCAAATCAGAAAGTTCGTCGGCTGACAACAGGGGTCCGACGCTAGAAGGATCACTGCCGTCGCCTCTGAAACTTCCAGCACTGAGTATGCTGTTACTGCGCGATCTGGAATCTTCGAGCTGCTGATCCAGAGAAACCCCTGTCATGGTAGACACGACATTGGCAACATCCTCATCTCCTTTACAGACACTGTAGATAGGTTCTTGATCTTCCGTTTCAACGTCCTCCGTATAGACATCGCTTGTTTCAGATCTAAGGCCGCTGTGGATCGTATAGAAACCGGATGTTACGGAAGCCTCGTCAGTTGTAGACTGGACGGAACTTAAAGCGCACACGTCGCTTGCTGCGGATGATTCGTTGGCATCACCGGTTGGTGAATACAGATCTCCCATTCTTTCATCTTGCATCTCACTACTTCTGAGTGTGTACACTCCGCTGGTCTCACTCGCGATGTCAGTACCTGAAGAAAGAAAAATAATTTCACACAATGTGAAGCGATTGTTGTTAATTGTTAAAAAGGTAATGCATATTGAAATTTGCTTGACTGAGAGTGCATATGCGATGAAAGAAATGTAGCAAAGCATTTGAAGCATAAAAAATTATTTGCAAGTTCTTTAATCAAATTAATTAATACACATTATGGTGAACGACAAGATATATATGAAATTGTATTGGAAACTTTTGAATATAATGAAAAACTATCTGCGAAGCTTTTTCCCTTAACAAATTAGAAATCATCTATTGAATTTTGAATTAGGTAAGCATTTTTGTTGAAATTTAACATGCTCCTAATTATTTTTATCTTGATTCAGAACAAGATAAACTGTTACTGTCATAAATATAAAATCTAACTGCTTATAATAACAACTAATGTTCTAAAAGCACGCATTGTTAAAGCTACATTATTCCTTATGAACTTTTAATTTTCATTTCAGTTTTCTCATATTTCAGTATATCTCTTCCACCTGAAATCGTGCATCGTATTCACAAAACATACTGATACTTACCCGCGTATTTGCCACCTTTTTTGCACCTGTCATAAATGGCGCCAGGAAAACTAGCGGTTTCCGACGAAACCGCTGAATTCTGTGCCGTATGCGAGTAACCGAGCTCCAGGCTAGAAGTCGCGGATGTGCGTCGCATTCGCGGTGGTCCACCAGCAGGTCCATTCACAACAACGACCGTGCTGCAGCTACTGCTACATTGCGACCCTTCAGCCGCCGTAGCCGCGCTCGACGCTAATCGCAATGCTGCCGACGTAGGAGTGCTGTCCGTGCCATCCACTTCTGAAAATTGTATGATTGTTTTAAAAATTCTATAACTATAGTCCTACCAACGAAATAAGATAACAAATGCGACGACTACACGTGATGATGTGCGTGATCAGATCAGGGCCGATGTTGGAAATAAAATGCGTTCTAACGTATAAACAAAATTTAAACTCTTAGAAGAAATATATACGTGTAGTTTTATTTGTTAGGAGAAAAATTAGGGATGAAAACAAAAAACTTGAACTTTTGAGTAACAGTGTATGTATGTATAAGTAGTTGAGTGATTTTTAAAGTAAACCGTGGTAGTATATTTTAATAGTGATTTACAGTAGTTTATGATCCATGAAGATGCAAGAAAAATTATGATAGAATGAAATATGACTAATAGTGTTAATTCAATGGCAAACGTATATCAAATATAAGTAAAATGAAATTACTCAATACAATACAACATTTTCTCATTTTCATGCATAGAACTTGCTTCCAAAATTTTATCCACATATCCATCAATACTTCACACCATTTTAATCTTTTTCTGGGTAATATTATATTTAATAAATTCACAATTTTGTATATATTTATGATTAGAAATTCTTCCATAAAATTTCTTTTAATCTTTTCACAAAATTCTTATACTTTAAAAATGGAAGTAAATTTACCATCCACAGTGGATCCCGGGGATGATGGCATGGAACGATCCTCGACGTCTGCGTTCGAGCCGTTCACAACGCCACACTGAACACCAGGGTGTGAAGTATTTTCAGTAAGACGTGGTAGACATTCGGTTGAGGCGGGCGCCGTGTCTGGCTCGTCCTCGCTATGAACCCGGTCGCTAACAATTCCAGAAGTCGTGTTGGACGACGTGCTTGAGATAACAGAAATTCGTTGGTCCCCGCGTGCGCCTCGTGCCGTCAAACTCAGCTTGCATCGAGCGGGATACATGTAGCAGTCGCGAAGTACTTTCCTCTCTGAAATTAAAAAAAGGGGATATTAATTTAAAGTAAAACATGAATTTTTTCACACGTAATTACTAATTCATAATTCTTTGTATTACTTTTATTATTTGCAAATTTCATCAACTATAAATGAGGTTTGAGAAAAGAAAGAGATTTAAATATAAGAGTATGAAAGGGGAAAGATAAATTATTATCTAATATTACTTATTTAATATTATTAATTATAATATCATAAATTAACTTATTTAATATTACAAGGGTAGATACAGATTTGAAAGATACTGAAAGTAATTTTCAGTAGGTTAATCGGTAACTAATCTCTAACTAACCTTCCTCCTCTCGCCTCTTTGCTTCGTTTACTCTGGGTGCTATGGCCATGGAGAACTGATGGGTATCCCGACAGAGTCCCAGAAGCAGTTTGCTTTTGTCATCGCACCCGCTGTAGAGGGTGAGCTTGTCCGGCTGATCGACTGCGCGTATTTCAAACTTCTTGCGCTGTATATAACCGAAACCCAGTAAATCAGGAAAAGATGTCTCATTGATATAGAAAATGAACAAGTTCAAGTCTCGGATCGATAACAGTAGATGAAATTGTACTATATTAATGTGTACACTATTGTATATGTAGCGATACTCAATATATTTTGGAACAAAAAGAAATTTGTTATAGCCATAAAATAGAGCTACGATTCATTAATTATTTATATCACACAAAATGTTACATTTATACTATATTTTTTAAGATTCTACTGAAAGTCGAATGCAGTAAGAATTTTGTTCAAAATCTGGAAGCTAGTGTACCTGGTATAATTTAATTTATTAGATGAAAATCAGTTTATTAATTATTACAAAGTAATAGTAACCATTATTAACTACCAACTGTAACTATTTTGTTTATATATCTACTAGCTATTTGTTATAATTATTATATTCTTTGCTATAAACAATAAGTTGTACTATCTATATTATACTTATTATAGTTGATAGATAAAAGAAGCTCAAAATGACTTTGCTACAGTTTACCTTGCCTGAATTCCACTTTTGTACATTTCTCAATCTACTTCAGTATCTAGGTACCTGAATAACGATCAGCCTCTCAATTTTGTTCTATTCTCTCATTATAGACAGAGGCAATTAATTTAATTTCTCAGCGATTCAGCTGACAAAGTATAACACATTAGTCCTTCGGTTATCCGAACGATTCCTGTCCCTATTAACACTAGATTTACGGACATTTCTTGTATATCTATTTCCAGTATACATATACTAAGGAATAAAGTATACATCAAACAGAATTTGAAATTGCAGAACTGAAAGGGAAATAGATTTGGGTGTATTTGTATCGACCCATCAATAAAAGTTAGCAAAAATTGCTAGGAGCAATAGCAATTGTTTTTGCAAATTTCGCTCATGAAGTTCAAAACCCGTCAAATTGACGGGTCCCGTAAACCTACTGTTATCCCTCTGCACTCGAAAGGTGACTGTTAGCCGTCTAACAATATCAACTTCAAAGATTTTCAAGTGCAAAATATTTACTAAGATTCGTTTATATTAAACTTCATTTAGTTTAGTTAAGCCGTATGCTAAA
Source organism: Tetrapedia diversipes (assembly GCA_033822845.1). Classification (NCBI taxonomy): domain Eukaryota; kingdom Metazoa; phylum Arthropoda; class Insecta; order Hymenoptera; family Apidae; genus Tetrapedia; species Tetrapedia diversipes. The sequence goes on from JAOPTO010000849.1 coordinate 163,141, forward strand.
ATTTACGTATATGATTATTTAACCTCCGGGTCTGATTAACCGTTTAAGTGTCACGGGTCTTTCTTATTTCCCGATCGAAATAAGAAAGACTCGTGCGATAGTGCTTGTCATATTCCGTGTACAAAAATGCCAAAAAGCGCGATTTCGCTGTTTTTAGCTTACATGCAATAAATATTTCCTACAGTTTAGTTTTTATCCGACATTCTTCTGAGAACAAAATTACTCCAATTTCATCTTCATCATTTTTTATGATAGGACAGAAGAAGCGCGATCGCGCCGCTTAGCACTCAAATGGTTAACCGTTTGCGTACCAGAGGGTTTTCAAAAAACACGATCGAAAAACGCCAACGAGCACGACCGCACTCTTTCGATCATGTGTTGAAAAAAGCCGAAGAGCGCGATAGCGCTCCTTTGATTATGTGTTGAAATATTGTTTGTTCTTTAAAATCTTCATATTTTTAATTTGTAACTTATTATTTTATGAAATACTATTATATATATATGGCGATGCGACGTACATGCGTCTAAAAGTTTGAGCGCATTTTGGCAAATTGTAAACGCACTGTCAGTTGTCTGTATCGGTCAAATGCACCAGGTTTCCTCGACAGGAAATCGAAACAGCGCGAAAGCGACTTGTGGTACGCAAACAGATTAAATAAACAAACGGATTAAAGTCTGCAAAGTTGTGATACTATCACTTGGCGATTAACAATCGCCTGTCGAGCGCAAAGGGTTAAATCGGATAACCGAAGGAAATGCTGTCTATTCGCTTTCAATCAATTCAGCCTCTACAGTTTTATAACTCTACCGTTGAATCGATCACGCGAAATCGAGACTGTGAAGCTTTTTCAAAAATTGAGCATCGAAACTAACGTCGAAGCAAAGTTTGCCGATGTTGTTCCAGGCAAATACGCGCGGTGTCTCCTCCTCGGCGTAGACTCGCACCCCGCGAGCGCATATCGCGAGGAGTATACGTCCTGGGCCCGCCTCGTTCTTGCTTCTTCGTAACCGATAGAGATGAGCGTTGAGCGGCGCCTCCAGCAGCACCGCCTCCCGGATGTATTGCAGTTCTGCCTCCTCCCTCGAGAGGCCTCGGTTGTCCCTGTGCTGCGCCGCGAGCACAGCGAGCACATTCGACTCGAGGCACATCTAGTAAACACGAACATTGATTATGTTTAATGGGGGATTCGACTAATCTCACTTGCGAAGCGTTCTTTAACACTATTTCTACTACAACCGGTTAAATGATCGTTTTTAAAGTTTCGATTAAAATTTCATAGATACAACGTAATTGAATCGCCTTTAACCCTTTCGCTTCGGCTGTCCAGTCACTGAACGGAAGCACGCGTCAGAAATATGCACAGTGCGCGTTTTTCTACGTCTTAAATAACAATTGTGCTGAATGAAACAATCGTTGATCTAATGTAACAAGTATATTTACATTTTTAATATGAAAAGGCTTACAAAATTATTGAAATACAGAATCATTACAATATAAAATTATTAAAATATAAAATATGTTTAGATGCCGCCTATAAGTGGCGCTCGTACCCACAGGTCATCTCATGGACGCCGCCTATAAGCGGCGCTTTAAGCGAAAGGGTTCAACTTTAGACACTTTCTCAAATATACGTATAATACATTTTTCAATATTTACTTCTTTCTTTATTGTTTATTTTCTGAGAAAAATTTGTAGTCTGTCTTACGTGGGAATGCCGCGGTAGGAATAGGTATACGTGAAGTGTCGATAGGAATAGTGTTAATACGTTATTTTAGTGTTAACACTCATATTTGGGTGACGCTCTTTTTCTTAAAGTTAAATAAGATTTTAAATTGGAATTTTAAAAGAAATTCAATGGAATAAGCATTGAAGTATAATACATATATAAATATATAAAATACATAAAATAAAAATAAAAAGTTGAAACTTTTGCTGTTTTTATATTTTTTTACCCCAAGTTTCTATGCAATCGGATTTGGACTCAGTGAGAAACTCAGCCAAATCACGCTGGGCGACGAACGTGTTAACACTTTACTTAGCCAGTGACTCCATCGTGATTGCCAACAGTTATTGATCGAATGACGTCACTGCGGAATCATGTGTTTCTTATTTTATAAAATAAAAGTTTCTATATCTGTGTGCACATACTGGACCAAATTAATGATCCTAGATTTTTGACTAAAGCTAAGAGTTACCAGTAAAACTGGTCGGCTGCAGGTTACGCATAGAACTAGTCAGCCTGTAAAGTGTTAACGGTAGCTGTTTAGACACACTGGAATTAACCCTTTGAGTGCTATGCACACATATATGCGTTTGACAAAAGCTATTCGTGAGGACTGTGGCTGTTGCGAAAGGAAGATAGCGAAGGAACAGGAAAGGGAAGGGGTGTTTCGTCTGGGGCCTGCTACTGGACTCATCATCAATAAGGCTTACCCAGCAGGCCGTATCTTAGACACAGGGATATGAAGGGATATTTCGGAACTTGTATTTATAGGAACCGTGTCGAACTGGAATACTTGCAAGAAAGGTAATTGGTTGATCCCTCCTAGTGGCAAGGGCAGGAAGGTCGCCATCGGACTATAGGTACATACATGCGTTGTATGGACTATGGACGCATATACAGTAACGGACAAAAGTTTAAGACCAAAAGGTCAAAGAAAACAAATTAATTAATTAATAAGGAATAGCATGATAAATAAAATTCTTATTCTATGCTAATCAATAAATAGTGTTCTATCATAATGATGATAAAAAAGGAATAGATAAACAATATTTGCGAACCATAAAATTGTTTTACGTTGCCATTTCGTCTTAACACTTAGCTGACCGAATAGGGAGATCTCCCATTTTGTCCTCAACAGAGCGTTGTAATTGATTCTATTTGCTTTTGTTATTAGTTAGTCTTGAACTAGTGTTGTTCACAATTCATCAAATGCATTTTCTGCTTTTCCAAAGTATGATTTTTAATAAATTCTTAACACTTGGCCAACCGAATGGGGAAATCTCCCATTTTTCCACAAGGGCGCTGCCATTGATTCTATTTACTTTTGTTATTAGTTAGTCTTGAACAAGTATTGTTCATAAATTTTTCAAAATACAATTTTTAATAAATTCAACATCAGCTTAAGACCAACTAATAACTAAAGTAAATAGAATTAATGGCACTGCTTTGTCAAGGAAAAAATGGGAGATCTCCCCATTCGGTCGGCTAAGTGTTAAACTTTTGTTCGTTACTGTTACATTAACGCTAAAGTAACGAACTCAACGTAGAGATTTGTTTCATCCTTTAAATATATTTCACACCCTTTGCTTGCAATATTTTGGACACTATTACATGCTGTGTATACTTCAGTTTCTCATAAACGCATGAAAATCAACAACAGTCTGCCAATTATTTGTCACAATCCTCAATCATACCAGTAGTTATGGAAATGACTAATTGTAAGTCAACAAAAGTTATATTATCATGATTATATTATTGTCGCGCGTAAATAAATCAACCAAACCGCAAAAGAAAACGGGAATATGAATGTTAGATAAAATTGTCACCCCGGATTACTTTCATAATCACCGACACAGTTGTTTTAAGGAACGTTCATCACTTCGACTCGTTTTAACACAACTATTTTGTACCACTTTACCCGATTTCATAACAACTTTGTCCACAGTCATGAAATCTTCCAGATAATTTTATTGAATCCTCGACGGTATTCATTACAGTACACAGCCGTTCGGTGTTTCTAGTATTCAGCATAAATTAAAGACTTACGTGAGGTGGAAGGTAATCCGTTGGCTTGCAGTATCCCACAGATCCTGCGTGTGGCCTGTGCCGTTCCTCGGAATAGTCCCCAAGATCGGCTTGTAGGGCAAGGCCCGCGAGTGTGAGCAAGGGCGTAACGATAGACGGTTCATGTAGGGGATGGTGAGGATGGAGGCTCTCCACCCCACCGCCATGCCTGACAACATTGTCGCGCAGTTGCAGGTAGTAGTGATGACGCGTCGTTTCATCGCTGAAATGGTAATTTTTTTGCTTTAGTTCACACAATCAACTAAGTTTACACATCCGGTAAGTTTTTAACTTGACTGCGATCGTCAGCTTTTGTCCCCTCCTCCGTTTTTAGTTTTGATTAAAAAGGATTTTATAATTTGAGTCTTTAACTCTTTACGACTAGAACTACCCACCATTACAATGTACTTATTTGTATGGAACAGATCAAATTGAAAGTTACATGAAAAAATATCGAATACATAGAAAACAAGTCTTTATTTATACAGTCTGCAGAAAATCATAGTAAATTTTGGAAGCTTGATAAAATGAATTTATAAAGTTTGCTATGAATAATCATCAATCCGTCATTTTCATTACTCTGGTAGTTCTGGTGTTAAAATTTCGTTTCCTTCGGGAGAAAAGAAATCATAGTTGTTTATAGTTTCTGATTACAGTTGTAGAGCAAGTACCAATTCGGTGGTTACTGAGGAAGCATACACGTAAGTAGCAGTTTAATAGTAGAATAGTGAAATATACTAATAAAATAGAAAGCAAACAAAGTAAAATTGAGGAAATATAAATAAACGGTATTATAGAGAGTTAACAGAAAAATTGAAAGAATGACGTATGAATATTAATAATATTCTTTTATAAAATATTAATAATATATTAATAATATTAATAATTCTTCGTTTTTTTTCTTTGAAACTTATAAAATTTTGTTGATAAGAAGCAAATAGAACGGGTGGAAAATCATTCATAAATTGCAACAGGATTGAGTTAAACTAATTTTGAACAAAAGTTTTAGCGACCATTCGAAAATATTAAAATTATTATATGGGTATGTAGAAATGTTTGATTCCTACCAAAATTTAAACACCTTGCGACAGAACTCTCCGAACAAACCTAATATACGATCAGGTTGTTACGACATGTGTCACGGTTAGACGTTACCTTGGACAGTAGTTGCGACATAAAAATGGTAATTAACATCGAACGATTACACATATTATTCCTCATCAACAATCTATCAAGGAAACGTCTCGAAGAACAAACTAATTTCAGAAATCGTTACATTTTTTTGTCATTAAAAACGGAAATCGCATGCATTGCCAACAAATTAAAGCCGAACGAAGGATGTCGGATTATGTAATTCAACGATTGCGAAAGCTAGTCGAAAAACCGATGTTCCACGAGCAAGAACTGAAAAAGTTGCTGTCATGTGATTCGAGAACGCTCATTAGCTACATAACGAATGTAATACCATACAATCGGTGTCTCTCTATAATCAAAGGATCGCAACACTACATGAAACCCTCAATTTACCGTGAACCGCGGAAGCGGTGGTATCGAAACAATATACGATGCATGATCATCGTTTGTTTAAAAAAAGAGAAGAATATGTACTGTCACGTAATATTACGTTTACCTCAAATTACCGCTGAAAGAGTACCTGGTATCGTTTACTTCCGCAGACGATGTGCAGTTGTACAACACAAGGTGCACGTGCTGCGTTAAGGCGCGTCTTTACCGGTGAACAACAAACAATTGTTCGCAAATAATTTGCAAACTTTTTATAACCACTGCTGGTTAACACCATTCCTACCACGACCGGTCAAATAACCGTTCTTAAACCGTTCTTTCGATTAGAATTTCATATATACAATATGTTGGAAATTGAATACAGAAATACTACGAAGCAAAAATTAACCATAAACCAGCTTTCTCTTAACGTACTTTCTCAAGGGCTTCTTCCAAGAAGCTAAGCCACATCTGGCATTTTAGAAAGTTCGAAAACATCGAGAATCAGAACAATGGGGCTGAAGGACCCGGACGGGGTTGTAAGAATTTCGACCACTGCGTTCTGCTAGTCTTGTGACAAAACTCGCTAGGTGCGGTCATAATTGCCCTTCCTCGTGCTATATAAAAGTATTAATAAATATCTGAGTATTATTTCACAAATAAGAGTTTATTTCATTCAGCAATATAAAACCCCATTCCCAATACAACATAATTGAATCGTTTTTAAACTTTAGACTTTTCCTCAAATATACGTATAATACATTCTTCAATATTCACTTCTTTCTTCATTGTTTATTTTAGAAAATGTTTAATTTTTAATACTTTATCGCCCTGTCATAAAAAAGGAACCCAGAAAAGCTTGTATTCAAAGCATGAACAATCATTGAGAAACTTTGATGTTCGTTATCAACCCCGTTAAAAGAAAATTCTGCCGCCAAAAAAATTGCTGCAAGTGGAACACATTATATTCTGTACATACACAAAATTTCATTAAAATTAGAATTTCAGGATTAGGTGAATTTCCTTATAATACAGTGTACGAATACTTTTTGGAGTCACTGTATATCTATTTCTTAAGATATGTATATTGCAAATAGATATACAAGAAACGTCCGTAAATCTAGTGTTATACAAGGTATTTCTGCACTAATTTTCACGCGTCTTCGATAACACATTGAAAGGTGACTCAAAATCGTGGCATCTGTTTAGAATCCAGAAATAACATTATGCAAAGTTGCGAGTCATTCTCGTTATTAATATTCAAAAATAAAAACAAGACGTATACGTTAATACAAAATCTTGCAAGTAACGTATCGGTGTACACGCGTCAGAATAGAAAGAAACGAAAACATGGATTGCGAGTGTACGTTGTTTGAATGACAGCAGGGATTCCCCCCTAAGCTGTGTCGTGGATACGCGGCCAGAAAACTGGCCGTATCTCGATGGGGGACGTGCGTCGAAAGACACATCGTCATGCAGCCTCGCGTAATGATAAACAACGTGCTCCTACCGGTTGAATACTTGAAGCTTTGCAACGTCATGTTCGATACAGTTTGTACATACACGTTACGCATAACTATAAGTACTGACCCCATAAATCTGCGGAATACACAGCGATTACGAGAGATTGCGGTGCAGAGAGGAAATCTTAAGTTTGCGCTACTGTACAGTGGCTGCGAAAAGTATTTACAAATCTATACAGTGGCTCCAAAAAGTATTCGTACACTATGTCACAAATAAATTCGTTTAGCCCTGAAATTCTAAGTCTGATAGAAGTATTTAATAAAACTTTGTGGGTATGTGGATCGTAATAGTATACGTATCAATTAATCTCCTGTTTTCATCTAAATGCCATTTTAAAGGGGTGAAACCAGCATTGAAGTTTCTGAATTTTCTCTCATTTTTTAAAGATAACTTTGTAATGATACTTGATGAAGCAAAACCTTTCAAATAGAAAATGTTTAATTTTTAATACTCTATCGCCCTGTCATAAAAAAAGAACCCAGGAAAGCTTGTATTCAAAGCATGAACAATCATTGAAATTTTGATGTTCCTTATCAGCCCCCTTACAAGATGTTTTGCCGCCCAAAAAATTGCTCCACGCAGGACACACTATGCTCTGTACACATATAAAATTTCATTGAAATCAGAATTTCAGAAGCAGATGAATTTCCTTATAATACAGTGTACGAATACTTTTTGGAGCCACTGTACATAGTGTTTTCGACCAAATTCAATACAGGTAACCATCCTTTAACACGGTAGATAGGTTCCTAGAATATGCCGTGTTGTGTGAAACCGTGTTGTATGGGCCAGTGCAAAAAGGGGGTTACGTTCCGAAAACTTATTAAAAACAGTTTTTTTTTTAAATTCCACATAAACAACTTAATTTTTATTAAACATATAAATGTATATGTACAACACAAAACAAAAATTATATTTTAACCCTTTCGCTACTACGGGCGACTATAGTCACTCTCCATAAATATCTTCTTTGTATTCGGTGAGGTTGGGTAACCTTTAGAATTTTTGACTGAAGATATAAATTATTGCAGGCAATTTTGAGCAAAAGATCTGTTATATTGTGATATGATGGAAGTCTTTTATGTTCCTATTTTTAGAATCCGTAAAAAAAATTCAGCTTTCTACATGATGTACCCAAAATATCTAAAACAGTCGGTACTGAATATTTTTTATGAAGAACTTTTTAATACTGAAGCAATTTTGATGAATAATGAAGAATAAGTTTAACATGAACTCTGAAAATACAGTAAAATGGACGAAAATGAATTTTAAAAAGTTTAAAAATTTGAAAGGAAAACTGAAAGGAATGGAAGATGAACTTGCGGATTGTTGCTATTAATTATTTCTCAACCAATCTTTAATTTGTTGAAATCCTAATTTGCCAAACTTATTAATATGTATAGCATAAATACTGTTACAGAGGTATTTCTTCGACGAAAAGATTCTAATTAGAAGCGAAATAAAACTGAATGGAAAAGCGGTACCATAAATCGAATATTAAATCAAAACAATTAATTTCAAATATTTTCTTTTTACATTCAGTGAATCCCATATTTGTTCGCATACATTTAAGTTCTAAGAATTATTTTGCTTTTAGCGCTGTGAAACCTTAAATTCCCCGAAATTGTACAAGGACAAGAGCTGTGTACCTATTACGAAAAGACAGATTGAAGCACTGCTCAAGAAATTAAATTAATATGCGCCGATCTATCATATTTATCTACAATTTGCACGTTCTCGTTTAGAAACAAAATATAACTTTTTCCCAAATCAAAGTGTTCGTTAACGCATAACCTGAAATGTTTATACCTATCACGTTCGAATCTGAAGTTCCTGGAACAATAAAATTTGACTGTACTCCTGAAAAATAGAAATCCGTCGAGAATACGTGAACAAATTTGTGAAACGCCCTGTACATATCAAATTCGAGAAGTCTAGCAACCAGCGACAATACGAAGTTCCAACGGAAATGAAATTGGAACAAAAGCAGAGAGGAATTTAGTCAAGGTCGTCCGAGGAATAGAAGAATTAACGAAAAGATTGGGCCGAGGGCTCGATCGAGAGCGCGTCTCGGCGAGCGTGTTGGTCCTTTCACGAATTAAACCCTCGTCGACGTGGACGTGCGGTGAATGCGGCGTGGCCCCGATGTAAATCACGGGTTTCGGGTGGAAATCAGAAAGCAACTACGGATCGGTATAATTACCGGGTCGAGTGCTTTCATTTAATGCGCACGGTCTATCTATCACGCGCCACGTAATAATTTATAATTACAAGAGTAGGTAGCACTTAGCTACCGGACAGGAGTCGAGATTTTGTTTCGTGAGAGGAAGACCCCTCCAGCAAGCCACCCCTTTTTTCCCTCCCCTTATAAGCTGTCCCTATTCCTTTTTTTATTTGCGTCCTTCTCCGAAGGGGACGTTTCTTATACAAGGTGATCCAGAACTGAAAGATATGAAAACCAAACAGGAGGTGATAAGTAAGGTGCCTTTGTTTCTTATTTTTTTTATAGTGATGTACTCGTGATCAACGCGTTTAATAAGTCTGAATTCATCAAACCAACAGTATAGTCGTTACATTGGTAAAGCACACGTAATTAAAGTTTAGTCATTTTAACTGTGCTGCATTCTTTAACATTAGAACTGCCGACAATTAACGTGTACTTTAATTTGCATGGAAAAAATCAAATTGAAAATTACATGAAAAAATACCGAATACATAGAAAACAAATCTTTGTTTATAGCTTCTGCAGAAAATCATAGTCAATTTTGGAAGCTTTACCACAGTGAATTTATAAGCTTGCTATAAGTAATCACCAATTTTGACTGGTTTGGTAGTTCTAGTGTTAAATTTAGTTGCGATCAGTCGTTTCCTAATTTCGTTAAAAAGAACTCATAATTTGCAGAAAAATGATTCTTTAGCATAAATTGAAAGGGCAAGGCAAGTTGTTGATAACAATTTCTTTATTTATTAATGAGTTTTCTTTGTGCTAATGGTAATACATCTGGTACAAAAATTTCCGGAAGATCTCAGCAGGATTAATAAGAAACGAAGGTTCTTGTTCTACTTTAAAATACTATATATACACAATGCGATGCGATTTTCCGTCAAAGTACCATTTACATTTTTCAAAGTACCTAACAAAGGGTTCAAACCCATCAATCTCAACTAGACTCGAGTCTACTTAAACGTATTATTCCCCATTTACGAAGTACTCATGAGATATTCAAAGTTTCACGATCAGACTCGAACTCACTTGCGATATACCTGATCCCAGGTCGCTACTCAACACCATCAAATTCTTCCCCCCTCCCGCCTGCCCGCGTCCCAACTCTATCCCCATCACCGTTTCTTCTCGTCCCCGGCTTAGACCCGGTTCTGTTCCTCCGACTGTCCCTTTCTTCGCCGATTCTCAAGGTGAAGTGCCCAGGAACCCTTATAATCGCGCTACATCGCGGCTAGGAAAAAGCGAGCAAAATGGCGGCATAGGTGGCCCCTGCCGGTAGGCTACGCCCGGGCACGGTGGCAGCAGGGGAGTATTTGAAGCGGAACGCTAATTACTCCGATTAATTCTGCGATCCATTTGGGGGCCTGTCCGATCTCTGGAGCGTCCTCGACTAATTTAGCTTCCTACGAGCCAGCCGGAGCTCTTTCCAGCGAATAATTTGTCAGCCACGGTGTGCAGGCCTCGATCCGACTACCGGAGTTTTTGTACCCCCTCACGGATCCGATTCGAATGCGTGTGCCGGTTGGTTGTGACGGTGTGTTGGTCTGCTTAGAACGGGCCAAGCTCGGACCAGGAGGAGAGACGGCGTTGGGTAACACGCGGTGTAAAGGTAACGCAGGTGGTTGCCGATGGTGGTCGGCTCGCGCGATGATTATGTAAACCGATAGATTGTGACCGCGTGTTGAGAAATCTAGGTTGTAACGTCTTACCTTAGGAGCAACGGCGTGTCGACGTAGTAGCGAACACGAAAGTAGAGAACGAAGGCTGGTCGTCCGCTGCTGTCTAAGCCCTGCAAATCAACAGATAAAGATGTTATTATCGATACTGATTATCATTATTGATACGGTTTGCAAGGTTTACGGTGGGCTTTAGGTAAACGAAAGGATTGTAATGTACTTATTTATGTTTTATGTAACATTTTTTACAATTGAACATTATCAAAGTTCTATAATTTTGTTACTTGTCAGTTTAAGGCATGCTAATATTTCTTGTACGGTTAGCTCTTATTATTACAGTATAAAGTAAAAATTTCAGTTTCCTTATACCTTTTTCGTCAAATTTATGAACATTTTTTTTGTTAAATTTGAACATAATAAAAACTATATACGATGTAAACTATAAACAATAATAATTCAACCGACTTATTTAGCTGCTTTTACGTAACATTTAGATATCGGTAATATCTATTCGCATACTTTCGTCTACATCATTAAATTTATAGATAATAATGGAGATTTTGAAAGTCGAAATAAAAATAAAAAGTTAAAATTTTTTGTTGTTTTTATATTTTTTTTACTCCAGTTTTCTATGCAATCGGATTTGGGCCTAGCGAAACACTCAGCCGAATTACGTTGGGCGACGAACGTGTTAAAGGTTAAAGTTACAGTCGGTCCCTTAGAATAATCTGTCAGTAATTGAACCTCCACTACTCTATAACGATCGAGGTTCTAAAACTAACTAGTTTACTAGTTAACTTTTACAACCATGGAGCCAACTATATGTTGATTCGACATCATGATGCACCATTGTAAGAAATTCCAATGTCAATACGTTGAATCCACATGGAACGCGCCCCATTATCCAGAACCTATGCGCCACACCAAGACAATGACGTGTTTTGATAATTGAATTATTCCTTCGCGGCCTAGAATAAGTAACGGGACACGACGCGTTGATCAACTAAATCGAACAAAAGGCATCGCTCGTATTATGCGCTTGCTGAATCGATAACACCCGATATTATCAGGTGCGTTTTCTTTAGGTGCATTTAACAGTTACGTTCATTCAGAACACGAACACTCAAATAAATAGTCTATTAACCCTAGAACTCCTGAGCCTCGATCTGTTACGCGAACTCCTAAGGGCGGGTTCCTCGAACCCATACTTCTTTTTATACATTTATCCTGGAAAAAGTTGTTTTTTGGAAAACTTTTTGCAATGTTAGGATATGCTATAGTTTATAAACAAGACAACATATGTTTTTGCGTTCAATTTGTATTGATTTATGTACATTTATAAAATTAAATACTATTATAAAATAGTATAGTAACGTGCAGCTAGTTTGAACTTGATTCTTCTGATTCTCCTGATAAACATGAATGGCAGAGTATAGTATTAAATGAATGTTTTCTGCAAACATGGTTTTTGCATTTGTAACAACTTTGCATTGATTTTAATAAACTATTATATTTTATGCGTCTGCTTTTAGCCTTTATTATATATTGATAACATCTTCCCTTTTTCGTCGGTTCTGTATCTTTTGGTATTTTAGTTAGTAGTGTCTTTCCAGTTAAACTTCCCAATTAGTTACATAGTTTCATTCTTCGTTCTGTAATTTTTATTGTTTGGAGAAAAAGAGAGCGTTAGGGTCCACTTCGTGTGATCGCCACCGCCCCGTGGCGTACCCTCATCGCGGCACGTAGTCAGTTATATTTCTCTTATGCTTACTAATTTTTTACACATAGCAACGAGAACCTCTTAATATCAAAGTTAAATGTGTATACAACAATAAATAATTTTAAGAGAATTTTTTACGAAAGGGAAATGATTCTAATTTAAGGTTTTTCGAGGAACCGCCCCCTTAAGAGTTCTAGGGTTAACCTTTTCACAGTGTAATAAAATGACGAACAGCGAGCGAGAAGCAGCTTGAAAAGATAACTACTTTCTTACTCTCAAAACTTTTAACATTTTTTTGCATTAGAACGAAGAAGTGCATAACATCGATTGTCTCCATACAATAAACTTTAATAATTATGTTATCACGGCACTATTTAAGGTATGAAATTTATCCTCTTGTAATTTATGACTTACCCGAATGTGTATCGCATTAACACGTTCGTTACCTATATTTGGGTGACGCTTTTCTTCTTGACCCATTTGCACAAAAAATTATAACAGCTTTCTAAAAATGTACTACAATAGCTTTAACAAAAATTCTATAAAAAATTACCGGTTAATCGTTTTGACCATATTAATACGTAGTTTTAAAGTTAATCAATTTTTCGATAAAAGAGAGTTTTGTCGTTCAATGAAAAGTATACGCTGGAATGATTAAAAATTATTTTGATTAAACAAGATAAAATACAAAACGCATTTTATTTGAGCTTACCGATATAAATCAACTATTTTACGTGCAGCAAACTCTATGAATTATACATGAGCCTTTCAGAGGCCAAGCTGATTAATTTCACTTTTTATAAATCCCTCAATTTCATTACATGGTTATGTATGATCAGTGTTCAGCTTTTCACTTTATGAAATTGATCGCTGAATGATGAATTAACTTGTTTTTACCGTGTGAAAGCATATGTACCTACTAGGATAGCGGATTATTCGAATATCCGGATAGAAATTCAATTTTTACAAAGCTACATAAGAAATTGCACGTATGCTTTTGTTCTTCTGTTCTTCTTTTTATATCAGAATTTTCAGAATTATCTGGATAATTAAATAATTCCCACCGTCTGACAATCTTTAATGAAACCGATAAAATTATTATATTGTTCTCTAGTAAGATCTCGTTCAGAGTATGCATTAGTCATTTGATCACTGACTCCAACCAAACAACTATTCGAGCGTGTACAACACAATTTCCTTAGATTTGCCACCCTTAATTCTGTTGAGGGGTTGTGTAAAGATAACAGAAAACTCGTGTAAAAACGGCTGTATAAATAATTATATATTTAGTGGAAAGGTACTGTCGGTGGTGTCTATAAGACGGGCTCGCAATAGGATCCAGGAACTAAAAAAAAACTGCAAATGTGACGACAGTATGCACATTTATACCTAAGATCAGAGTTGGTCAGTGAGGACGAGTAGTGTTGAGGAAGGAAGGCTCGCGTAAATCGAAAGGTTCTTATGGGTGCATAGAAATTAATTGAACTAAGAAGCTGCGGACGGTTAATCTTGCCGTTAAACAGTCTATGTAGAAATATAAGAGGAGTAGCAATTTTCCTAGCCTCAAGAGATCTAAACTTTAGTTTGTTCATGATTGGACCGTAATCATGATCGGTAATTGCCATTCTCTGTCCAGATTTTGTTGAGGTAAAATGGGTTGGCTAGGAGAACTGCTAATAATAATAATACTAATAATAATAATGCATTGATAATAATAATAATTTTATATTAATTAGTAATATTAATATATTAATTATTAATAATTATTAATAATATTAATTAATAATATATATTATTAAATAATAATAATAACAATGCATTGATAATAATAATTATTTTATATTAATACTAATATTAATATATTAATATACTAATATAGCAGTAATAATTAATAATATATATATTATTAAATAATAATAATAATAATAATTGTTAAATAATAAATATTATTATTTAATATGCACGGTCTGATTATTATTATTATTATTATTATTATTATTCTATTATTACCTATTACTATTATTATATATATGATTCGAGGCCATTACTATGGTACGGGTGTTTCTCGTACCCTCGGGTATTCTACGAGTACTTTTCTACCAAACAAATCGAGTATAGAGTACCGATAGCTCTAGTTAGAACAATGCAAGGAATTTTGTTATCCAAGCACAAATCACTTCAGCTTTACGTCACTTAGCCGCTAATGGGAACGAAGCGTAAGCTGCACCAAAGGTCGTGCGCTACCTATGCGAGGAAAGAAAAATCGCTGCACCACGTGGGCGGAAACCACCAAACCGTGAATATGCCCACGCGCGCCTTCCGGCCCACGCGTTTTCAAGCACGGTAGCTACCGCGGTCCGTTTCGCCGGGAATCGGGACTAAATTCGACCGACGATCTCTGGCTTTCGGGTCCGTGAAACTCGAGACCGCAAGATTCGAAGACCGATAACGAGACGAATCCGTTGGTTTCGGTATATCCGAGAGGAATGACTGTTTAACGCTTCTTTCTTTTTTTTTTTTCTTGGTAGTGTCGTGGAGGCTGATTTGTTGGAATGCGTTTTTGATTGGACGTTTTGTACTTTATGGTACGGACGTCCATGGTCCACGATTTTTTGTATAATTTTATTCAGATCGACGCTAGAACCGAGGGAATTTTTATATTATCTATCGCGTACCATTTTTTGGGGATTTTGTACACATTTTTAAGGAACCTCACTGTTAACCGTTCATGGTCGCGACTCGAGTTAATTTGTTTCAATTTTGTTGACGGGTCGACTTTGATGAGGAGTTATTTGAACGTTGGAGAGCACAATTCTGTATAAAACTAGTATTTTATAATGCTAAATCGATATTATTAAATGAATGTTTACAAAAGGATTTGGAGCTAGTTAGTGGAATTGGAGAAAAAATTTATTCTTTATGTGGCAAAGTCTTGGCACAATTAATTAATAACTAACTGATTATGCTTTGCGTAATCTAGCTATTTTTGTTTATCGTAGCATTGGATATACTATGAGAAGAAAAAATGGAAACAGTCAACACAGTTACGTACAAAGTTCTAATGTTAAGTTAGTAATTGACTGAGCTTTCTTTAATATTTATTAAAATCATACGTTTAATATTTATCGGTGTACACATGTTTAATATAAGATACGCAACATTCCGTAATTAAATTCAGAAACTTAAGTTTGTAATGAAAGATTCAACCAACAGAGGAATGCTAAGAAAGGTTAACAGCAAGTATAACCAGAAATTCCGTAATAAAAACTAAAACTCATATAAATTCTAATATCCCTTGTATCTCTTAGGTATAAAGTGATCTACTTTCAAGAAGTATTTAAATCGATGACGAAATCCCCAGGCATTTCCATTATAAAAACCAGAATAACCATAAACCTCGCCACCGGTAGCCTCTCATTTCTCCCCGAGACGAGGAAACCACAGTTCATTATACAAGGAATCTCGTCCATCGATCCGATCCTAATTTCGTTTCACCCACACCCACACCTATTCGATCCATCATAACGGTAGATCCTCTCCCGCCAACCCTCTCTCTCTCTTTCTGTTGAAATTCAACCATCGAATCGGATTTCTTTGGAATCCACTGATAGAAATTAGGAGACACGCACGCAAACACACACTGTTGCCTACGTCCCTACTTTTCAAAAGTGTACGGAACGACCGATACATCATCGGACAGAGACAGACTTTTGAGGATGGAGCACTTCAGAAGATGAAGCAGAGAGAGAGAGAGAGAAGCAGACAGACAGAGACAGATAGAGAGTGATTGTCTGTGTGTGTGAGAGAGAGAAAGAGACAAACAGACAAAGACAAATAGAGAGTGAGTCTGAGAGAGAAAGAGAGAGAGTGTGTGAGAGAAAGAGAGACGGACAGATAGAGAGGGGGGGGGCAGACAGACAGAGATAGATAAAGAGTAATTGTGTTCTGTGTGAGAGAGAAACAGACAGACAGACAGAGACAAATAGAGAGTGAGTGTGTGTGTGAGAGAGAGAGAGTGATGGGAGGGAGGAAAGGAAAAGAAAAAA
The DNA here is from genome assembly GCA_033822845.1 of Tetrapedia diversipes. Lineage (NCBI taxonomy): Eukaryota > Metazoa > Arthropoda > Insecta > Hymenoptera > Apidae > Tetrapedia > Tetrapedia diversipes. The sequence continues at coordinate 179,622 of JAOPTO010000849.1, forward strand.
GGAAACACGGAGGACAGAGGACTCGGATGGGTCCAGAGGAAGGACGAAACAGGCTGAAGAACGGAACGAGGGGAGACAGGTACCAATAACGAAGCCCGCTCCAAATTCGGTAGCCGAAAATTAAACCGAGAAGGGTTTCTCGGTTATGTCTAGACCTAGACCCTCCGGTCAAATCGTAGCAAATTATACCGTCGGCTCCATCCGCATATTTTACGAACCATAAATATTAATCCACCTCTTCTCGGTGTGTATGCCTCTCCTCTCCATCTTCCCACTTCTGCTCCACGTCCACTCTTTGCTTCTCTTTCGTCCTTCCCTCCCAACCCCTGCGTTCGTTCGCCACCACCGCCGTTGCCGTTCTTTCTTCAACACATCGCACAGACGTTCACGGATGGCCCGCGGGTACAGTCGCCGCTAAAATCGAGAGTCCGGGACAAATACTTGGGGATTTACATGCAAACGGTATTACAGTACCGTCCGGTTATCTGGCCGCGAGTCTGTCGGCTTATATGACCACGAGAGTTATCACCCCTAGTTCCTGGAATTGGGAATACATGGGAATTAACGTATTTTGTTCTGCTTGTCATTTTTCATTCGTCAGATAACGTCGGCCAAGTTCTGGGATAAACTTCTCCGGATATATGGCCACGCTTTGAACGATGGCCATATAATCGAACAATACTGTATAATACAGAGAGCATGCTATAGTCGCGTATGTTGCGTATCAGTTATACTTGTGTATACCGATCCCAAGCAACTTGTATGACATTGAAACTCGCCGAGCTAGCAGGTGTGGCTCGTTCTGATTATTGGACCGCGATGTCTTTGTTAATCGAACAGGTATATACGATTGGAATAATTTCTAGTTTGATTTTTTATTATTATCTTTCTCCTGCAAAAATTGTCAGATGGATTTCAGTGAAAAACGTCTCTGTTCACTGCTCGATTCTATCTCTAGATTTTGTCTAAATTGATTGTTTATAGTGTAAAAATATTTTTGTTGTGGATATAGGGTTGTTTGGAAAGAATTGTTTGAAAAAAGTTGATGAGGTAATTTAGTAGAATTATTTACAACTACTCTTGTGTACAAGAAGTCTGAATTTTGGAAGAAATGTTTAGTGGTATTTCTATGGTAGCTTCACGTTATAGTAATCAAAAATTCACAGTAACAATACAATTATTTTTTGAATCAATGGACTTTATACCTTATATTTTTTAATTGTAATTTTCATACTGTTCCAACCTGATTACATAGTTAACCCTTCGTTACTAGACTGCAGATTACTACAAAAATTCATACAAACATCTAAATCAGTGTTTCCCAACCTTTTTTGTACCATGCCCCACTTTAATCTTACTAAAGTTTTTATGCTTCCCCTATGTAACATACATAATTTTTAACATTAAAAAATTGATTTGTTTACTTAAGAAACATAAATGGTAGGTTCTAGGAAGAAAAAACTATGAAATTGTTAACAAAACACAGTAAGTAAAATTTCAAAACCTATATAGAGTCCATTTTCGAATTGCCCCCCTGTGGGGCGTAGGCCCCACGTTGGAAAACACCTATCTAAATCCAAGAAAAAATTTGTTCGATTCTTTAAATATTACATTGTACAATTTTCTACAGATATTTTGTACAGTTTTGCATATTAAACGTACTTTTTCCTGTACATCTTTATACATTCAAATTTCTACTCTAAAATTCTATTCTTTTACCAAATTACACTCAAAACATTTCATCTAAACAATAGTTCATTCTGACATCCTCAAACGTTGTACAATACTATTTTATTTGTAACTTATGAATTAATTTAATTTATTAATCTAATTAAAAAGTAGAGATACTAATTTACTGCTTCCCGTAATTCCAAAATTCAAAATCAACACCACCGTTTTATCAACGCAAAACGTAAAAGACTCATTACCATGTCGCACGATGAAACGAATCGTCGTCCAAAATGAACAAGCATACGATCGCAGGTAATATTATTGCAACTTTGTGCCGATAACGATCCAACTGCAGCAACCGACAGCGCGAAATTAATGACACGATTGGATTCAACATGGCCCAACGGTTTCGCGGCACTCTGCATTGTTAATGTTAAGTAAGTATTGCTGTTACTTGGCGCCTGGTGTGTTGCTACTTTGTGAGTGGCATCGGGGAGAACGGTAATCGCCCACTTATAGGTATTTCTACAGCATGTTTCGCGTGGATATAGTGCGTGTACACACGCGTCGATAAATCTTGCCCATTAGTATACAGGAACGCTGTATATCATTTCTCGCCTGCTATTTCAAATAATATCTCAACCATCTCGTGCTTTTTTTTTTTTTCTTTCGGCGGAACCCGATGAGGAATGCTCGAAAGGGAATGGCGAGAGTTGGTCTGTGCTTTAACGCGTTCGTCACACAAATATGAGTGACGCTCTTCTTCTTAGAGTTAAATAGGATCTTAAATTAGAATTTTGAAAGGAATTCAATGGAATAAGTATTAAAGTATAAAATTCATAAAATAAAAACAACAAGTTAAAATTTTAACTGCCAAAATTTGTCAGTTTTATCTGCGACAGTTTTATCTGCAACTTTAATGAATTTTCCTCGTGTAGCGAAAAGTTTGCTCTCGATGAGAAGGTTGCAATTGGGATGTGTTCCAGGTGTCAAATTTAACACGTTCGCCGCCACGTCAACCACATTTGTGTGACGCTCTTTTTCTTAGAGTTAAATAGGATTTTGAATTAGAATTTTGAAAGGAATTCAATGGAATAAGTATTGAAGTATAAAATTCATAAAATAAAAACAACAAGTTAAAATTTTAACTGCCAAAATTTGTCGGTTTTATATCTGCGAGATTGGTATGTCGCTTTCGAAAAACTTCCCGACTTTAATGAATTTTCCTCGTGTAGCGAAAAGTTTGCTCTCGATGAGAAGGTTGCAATTGGGATGTGTTCCAGGTGTCAAATTTAACACGTTCGCCGCCACGTCAACCACATTTGTGTGACGCTCTTTTTCTTAGAGTTAAATAGGATTTTGAATTAGAATTTTGAAAGGAATTCAATGGAATAAGTATTGAAGTATAATATATATATATAAATATGACTATTTGATTAACTAACTGTGTTAACTATTAGATACTCTGATCGCGGAGACGGTTGACTTGTGAAAGCCCCAGAAGACGATGGAAATCGAAAGTGTGACGAGGTGGCTCGACTACGTACGCGTCACATACCATAGACATCGTACATACAGTGGCTCCAAAAAGTATTCGTACACTATGCTAGAAATAAATTCATTTAACCCTGAAATTCTGAGTCTGATAGAAGTATTTGATAAAACTTTGTGGGTATGTAGATCGTAATAATATACGCATGAATTAAACTCTTGTTTTCATCTAAATGCCATTTTAAAGGGGTGAAACCAAGTGTTGAAGTTTCTGAGTTTTCTCTCATGTGTTTAAAGATAACTTTGTAATGGTACTTGACGAAGCAAAACCTTTTAAATAGAAAATGTTTAATTTTTAATACTCTATCGCTCTGTCATAAAAAAAGAATACAAAAAAGCTTGTATTCAAAGCGTGAAAAATCGCTGAAACTTTGAAATTCGTTATCAGCCCCCTTAAAAGATATTTTGCCGCCAAAACAATTGCTCCCCGCAGGATACACTATGCTCTGTACACACATAAAGTTTCATTGAAATCAGAATTTCAGAAGTAGATGAATTTTCTTATAATATAGTATACGAATATTTTGTTGAGCCACTGTATGTACATATCGTCGTTGTCGAACCAATATCTGTTATATGCACTTCTTGGAGATTTCGACATTTTGACTATTATGACTAGTAAGCTAATCAAATTTTCGTATAAAAAGATTGCTATGTAACTCTATGCATTATACAGTGAACTGTAGTCGCTAAAAAAAATATGTTATGTACATCAGTGAAAATATTGTCAAATAATATGTGCGTACAAATGTGCACATAGCAGATATTGGTTTGACAACGACGATATGAACAAGTTGAAAAGGCCTCATACTCGTTGTCAGTATTTTACTAGCTGATTAATAGGTCTCTTCGACAAAGCTTATCAACAGGAAAGAGCCAATCGACTCTGTTCTCGTTACCATCGGTAATGAGTTGTAAAAATATGTACAATATGATGCAAATATGTAATAGAATAATCAAATGTAATATGCGATCTTTGTTAGTATTCAACTTTTTTTTCAAGTTTATTAATAAAACATGCTAAATCAAATTTATAGAATTAACAGTTTGCACTCGGAAAGGCAAATATATGGAAAAATTACAAATTATAGGTATTTTAAAATACATAGAGGAAAAAACGTAGTTATAATTTCAAGGAAAGAGGCGATGCCAAAAAAGGAAAGAAACTCCTATTATTTTTTATTAACAATCACTACCTTGTTACCAACATACAAATCTCATTCCGAAATTTCTCCAAACGCATCTTCAACTCTTTGCACTTGAAAGACGACTCTCAGTCACCAAATGATGATTTCGTAAACGTTCAAATCCAAGCGGTTAAATAGTCACATGAATAAATTTTAGTATATTGTTTAACTAAACCACATGAAGTTCAATACAAACGAATCTTAATAAATAATTTGGCGGTTGAAAAATTTTGAAATCAGTATTGTTGAACGACTATGATTCACTTTCGAATACAAACAACATTAACTCTTTGAGGCACAGGATTTCAGAGAATAAATAGACCCATGTCGCGCAGCAATTTTGTTGCGTTTTAAATTAAACAAAATTGGTATATTTTTATTAACAAAGTACTGACATGTTGAAACTTGCCAACACAAACGAACACGTTTATTACATTTTTTTATGGCATTACCAACTGCTTTACGTAAGTAAGACTAAATATAAATCTATGCGTATGCAGCTATTGCAATATTTCTAAGTGGGTCCGAAAATGTCCCACCATGCATTATCGTGCATCAAAAAGGCTGGACATTTGTAATCCCACCGTGCCCCAAAGAGTTAAACCACTACTCTCCCCCCAAACTCGAAGCACAGATCAAACCGAAGGAATACGTGTCGCAATTATAACACCTTACTTTTCTTTTTCCCAATCAATGATTTCCCTTTGGAAGTACCAGCGAAAAAGAAAAATGGTCGCGCCTACGAAGTGGGGGCTCAGAGAGCGCCGATAGGGGAGGGGTCCAGTTTTAATAGCCGCAGAAAATCCTCGCAGCCGATGTTCCTGCGAGATAAGCACGTAGTCCGGTAGCCCGGTTTTACCGGGCCAGTATTTATTGGTTATTGGTGTGGACCGTCATTAGCGAAACGGGGGTCCCACCGCTCCGAGCAGATACGAAGATATCGCACGAGGCTGTTCTTGTCTCTCTTTCTCTCTTTTCTCCCCCACCCCTCCTCCCCCCTCTCTCTCTTCTTCCCATTTCTCTCTCTTTCTCACTCAAAGAACCCTCCGATCCGTAATTTCCACCGGTCAACTCCCCGCTGCTCGAACGATCGAACGTGTTGCACGTTGTTGACAAATTCCTGCGGTTCCGACTGTCCCGAGGAAGAGCGTGCCCTCTGAGGAATCGTTGAAATTGCTTCGAAGGAGAGGCTTCGAATGGGGGGACCGGGATAACGGCGAGAGGATGCTGGAACCGTGTAACGATTTGGAGGTTATAACGGCGGAATCGCGAACGTGTAATTGTTCGCAGGGACTACAGCCAAGGATTGGGCGGGTAATTCAAATATTGATTAGAAATGATTGTTTTATTTGGACAATCAAATTATTCCGTTGAATAGACGAGCATTAAATTAAATAATCTTTTATTCCGGTGAATAGTATTCTATTAACTACTTTTCTAGATGTTATTCAACGGTGACGGATGTCGTGTGTGATTTATCTATCATTTCATTTGAAAGAAACAAAAATTGTTTGATTTTATTGCCCAGATCTGGATGAAAGTGATGGTTTTAAGGACTGTGTTTGATGTTAACTGAATCAAACTTTGTTGACGGAATTAGAATCAGCGTCAGGATTGGTTTAACCCATTATCCGCCAATGTCCCATTTTTGGGACACATCTTGGTTATTTGTCAGGTGTGAAATCACACCGTAAAAGACCGGGTCTACAAAAATCAAAAGTTGTTGGAGGAATAGTAAGTTTAGAAGTACGCTATGATCGAATAGATCATCTCAGAAACTCAATAAACACACAGCAAAGATGTGTAGCTTGTCAAAAAAAAAAAAAACAACAACAAGAATATGCACAAGATGTAATGTTCCGTTGCACGACAAATGTTTTGAATATTTCCATACTCCATAAACATTTCTTTTGTATTATTTTCTAGAAAACTGAAAATAAAACAAATATATAATTTTAATGTTGCTTTTTTAGTATACTACAGTACATTCCTCCAATGTCCCAAAAATCAAACGAGCTCCAATCTTTATATTTAAATAAAAACAATAACAATTACCGCAAAAATAGTTCCAGTTGGCTAGTATCAATATCATTACACAGTTAATTTAATTCCTTTTTGTATTTTTGAATCGCGGCGGGTAATGGGTTAAACAAAACAAAATTACCTGCAGGACCATAATTTATAGAAACGAACAAAAAAAAAAGGAACGCCTTCGAAAACCTATTCATTGGACGCTGCGAGGCGACCGAAACACGGTTCACCTCATTACAACCGAGGAGTTGCAGCAACTTCCCGCATAAAATATGAAACGCATCGGTGATAAACAGCACCGGGAGGCTGTTCATCAGGGAGATCCTGGAGGGCTCCTGCAGGAGGAACGCAGAAACCAGCACCACACCCGGTGCCCGTGGTGGCGACGACGAGTTGCCAGGGTATATTGCGGGGCTACCCGTGTTGAAGAGGACTGCCGTTGTACGCTCGTTTAGCGCTACCCTCCAGGCGAAACCACGGCCGCCATCGTGCACCCGCGGATGGAAATGCTAATTTGACCGAGGAGGCCCTTCTACGCACCCTGCCTCTCCCCTTTCGCCGCGAGCGTGCTCGCTTCTTTTGCTCTTAAATCTCCTCTTTTTCTCGATTCCTCGCGGCGAGACGTACCGTTCGACCTCTCTCGACCTAGTCGCGTTATACGCATTGCACGCGTACGCGCGTACAGTCGGAGGCAAAAGTTTCCGTACACCCGCGAACTATCATCAGACACCGTGGTGTTCCGTTTAACACGTTTTGAGCCAAGCCGTTTTTGCCCGGCGTGATCTCCAGGCAATTTGATGTTTTGACTAAATGCACCATTAACCCTTTATAAGGCAGAAGGATTCGGAGTAATAAAATAACTTGCGCTTATATTTTTGGCATGTTTTTATTTATATAACAAAAATAAACTTAAAAGAAAAACACTCATTATTTCGGAAGTTTTGGAAAAATAGGTGGTAAAAATATTCCCACTGCCCGTCAACAGAGTCACAGGCAAGCTGAATTTGAGTTTGCTGAAGTTTTTGTTGGTGGTAAATATATCGCCTCTGCCTTAAAAAGGGTTAAATGTAATTATTAATTGTTGTATATACAACAATTAAATAAACTTATGTGTTTTGCTCTATACTGTATCTTGTGTAATGCTTCATTTTTTAAGTAGAAATATAGTTTACAGAATTATATTTGTAATAAAATATATGCTTTTAGCGCAGCAAATAAACATGACTGCGTGCACCACCGGTGTTCGAGTCGAATAAACGAGGTTGTGCAGTACTTCAAACGAGAAAGTCAGGGTTTCGAACACTTGACGGACATTGATAAATTTCGTGGACAAAAACTAGGCAAAAGTTAGAAAGGTGACCGGGAAAGTTTGTACGAAGTTTATATGAAGTCCATTTGTATCAACAAAATTGTCTGAACGAAGAATCATAAATGGTGAGGAGGATTAAGTGAACTCTTATTATACAAATTTTTAATTTATTAATTCAATTGATTAATTAATAATCGATCATGTCATTTAATTCAACCAGTCCTTCGAGAGGTTCACATAAACAGAGTTGGACTGTTTATCAAAATCAATCAAATATAATAACGTCAAATTTAGTGTATTTGAATATATCTATAGCAATTAGTTCCAAATTTATTTAGTTTCCCTAGTAAATAAATAAAAAGAATATTCTTACTTTTTCAGAATTTGTCGAATTTTAATTGTTAAATTAATTGACGTACATAAAACTAATACTTAATGCTTTAAAATTTGCACAAACGTGCAGCGATTTTTGTGACCGACTGTACCCGAACAACCCGCTTACGTTATCGTGTAACATAAATTCTGAAATTATCCCGATATGATACGGAGAAATTTCGTTTCCCCCGAAAAAAAAATAAAAAGGAGCTGCTTATATATTTGATTCTTCTTTTGCAAATGATCGTCACCGATATCCACAGATACAAATGTGTTCCTGCTTTTCTTATTTTTTGCATTATTTATTGAGAAGAGGATCGCGTGAATCGTTGGGAATTACTTAAGCGCGCTAAACGATTCTCGTTCGCCGGGGGATTCATTGGCTTGTAAATATCGAGACACGAGAGAGATGAAGCTTAAATTCTTCGAATCCTCTTGTTTCCTTTTCGGTGATTCTTTTGCAAATTTGTAACGATTTGTGTCTTTTAACGAAGTCGTGTATTTGCACGTTTCGTTGTAGCAATAAGTAAGAAATTGTATTACTTTTCGTCGACGAAACGCAATTTACAAATATGCAAAAATTCGAACCATGAATTCCAAAACAGTACAAATCCATATTATTTTGGTATCTCATGAACTATTCAGACAAGTGTTCGTAGCTCATTCAAATTTATCTGTTTGATAAAATTTAAAGCGATGCAGAAATAGGTCATCCATAAAGTACGTATATACAGTATTTGCAAAACAAAAAAGGAATGAGAAATTAACATTCGGAGGCCATCAATAAGATCTCCGCTAATATTTCGACTTACAGTGGCTCCAAAAAGTATTCGTACACTGTATTATAAGGAAATTCATCTACTTCTGAAATTCTGATTTCAATGAAACTTTATGTGTGTACAGAGCATGGTGTATCCTGCGTGGAGCAATTTTTTTGGCGGCAAAATATCTTTTAAGGGGGCTGATAACGAATCTCAAAGTTTCAGCGATTTTTCACGCTTTGAATACAAGCTTTTCTGTGTTCTTTTTTTATGGCAGGGCGATAGAGTATTAAAAATTAAACATTTTCTATTTGAAAGGTTTTGCTTCATCAAGTACCATTACAAAGTTATCTTTAAAAAATTAGAGAAAACTCAGAAACTTCAACGCTGGTTTCACCCCTTTAAAATGGCGTTTAGATGAAAAGAAGAGATTAATTCATACGTATACTATTACGATCTACATACCCACAAAGTTTTATCAAATACTTCTATCAGACTCAGAATTTCAGGATTAAACGAATTTATTTGTGACATAGCGTACGAATACTATTTTTGGAGCCACTGTAAATGTTCGGTTTCGAGATTTACTCACATGAACCCTATTAATCGAATTCTATTTGTAGCAAATTATCATACTGCTGTTATCGACCCTTTTACTCATGATACAACTGCCTTTAAACGTTCATTATTCAGTCTGTTCAATAATTTGTAATTGTAATTCTTAGCCTTTTTGGGGCATTGTCATACTACAATATAATCCATTATTTATAATTTTATATATTCCAAGGTCGTTGTTAACTATTTGTTCATTGTTCAAATACTTTCTTTCGTTATATTCTTTACTTTATCCAAATATAAACTGCTCTTAACACCTTAAATATTCCAATTTTAACCAACATCTACTTATTAATGGCAATAAGTAATTAATTAAAAATTCAAGAGATACCTACCTAGAAAAATACTAAATACCAAACAGAAAAAATAATTATATGATAAGTTGAACTTTCTGTTCAATAATGTATATTTGTAATTCTAGACCTTTTGTGACATTGTCGTACTATAATATAATATAATTCATTATTTATAATGTTATGTACTTCAAAGGTCTTGGCCCATTAAATAAATAAATAAATTAGGGGATAGATCAAAAGAAACTGCTTTCTTTAGCATATTGCTTTACAGACTGCTCGTTCCTTCTCGTTTCAGAAGTCACAGTTTCCATCCGATTCAAAAAGTGTTTCAATGCTATCCTGAAAATGTTGTCACCACATCTACACGCTGTTTCAAACTGCAGCGCCAATCACTTTGCGTCGCACGATATTCGGTTACACGTCGATAAATGGAAACTTCTAATTATTTCAACGCGTCGGTCACATTTCGCCTCTGAAAATTAAATGTGTCTGGACCGTTTCGACTCCTAATAAAACCTATAAGTATGATAACAAACTCGTCCGGGGAGCATAAATTAGGCTATTCCGATACCGCTGGAAATGTTAACGACGGATATAAAAACGGGTTATCGGAGCTTTTACAGTGAACGAGTATTATTGCAAACAATATCAGTGAGATTGTCCGACGAGGAAAAAAAAAAACGTGAAGAAATGAACCGATCAAAGGAGGCAATTTTATTGACCGTTCCAGCGAGGCAATTCGAACGAGATATTAGCACTTAGCCAACCGAATGAGATCTTCCACTTTTTCCACAACAAAGGCGCTGCCATTAATTCTATTTACTTTTGTTATTAGTTAGTCTTGAACTAGAGTTGTTCACAGTTCGTCAAATGTATTTTCTGCTTTTCCAAGGTACAATTTTTAATCAGTTCAACAAGTCAAATTTCAAGCGAAGCCTCTTTCAACCATTTGAACTTGACACACATTCTGAGCTACCTACAGTGGCTCCAAAAAGTATTCGTACACTGTATTATAAGGAAATTCATCTACTTCTGAAATTTTGATTTCAATGAAACCTTATGCGTGTACAGAGCATGGTGTGTCTTCCATGGAGCAATTTTTTTGGCGGCAAAATATTTTGTAATGGAGCAGATAACGAATCTCAAAGCTTCAGCGATTTTTCACGCTTTGAATACAAACTTTTCTGTGTTCTTTTTTTATGACAGGGCGATAGAGCATTAAAAATTAAACATTTTCTATTTGAAAGGTTTTGCTTCATCAAATGCCATTACAAAGTTATGTTTAAAAAATTAGAGAAAACTCAGAAACTTCAACGCTGGTTTCACCATTTTGAAAGGGCATTTAGATGAAAAGAAGAAATTAATTCACGCGTATACTATTACGATCTACATACCCACAAAGTTTTATCAAATACTTCTATCAGACTCAAAATTTCAGGGTTAAATGAATTTATTTCTGGCATAGTGTACGAATACTTTTTGGAGCCATTGTATATATGAATTTGTACAATGTGAACTTATTGTAGATATTTCCAAACAAACACCGCCGCTATTTTGGTGTGCACTTACTCGAAGTTAGTTTACTTATAATTAGAAGGACAGCTTAGTTTAACTGCAGTATATAAGTTATATACAAATATAAATTACAACAAAGCTTGAGAACTATGGTTAATATCATAATTAATAAAAAAAAAAATAAGTACCACTCAAGAAATTGTTTTTTGAAGAAAATTTCACATAAAGCATCTAAAATACTAGGAAGTTATTGGCAACAAAATTGAAAAATAATTCGGAATGCAAAGTCACACTGGAGATTTTTAAAGTGCCATTTTAAATATAGTAGCGGACAAAAGTTTAAGACCAAAGAGTCAACGAAATTAAACAAATATAAGTTACGAAAATGCTTGAGAGCTGTGTTTAATATAATTAGTAAAAGAAAATAAGTACTGCTCAAGAAATTGTTTTTTGAAGTAAATTTCACATTAAGCATCTAAAATATTAAGAAGTTATTGGCAACAAAATTGAAAAATAATTAGGAGTGCAAAGGATTAACACTTAGCCAACCGAATGGGGAAATATCCCATTTTTTCCTCAACAAAGCGCTGCCATTGACTCTATTTACTTAGTTAGTCTTGAACTAGTGTTGTTCACAGTTCGTTAAATGCATTTTCTGCTTTTCCAAAGTACAATTTTTAATAAATTCTTAATACGCGATGGACAGTGTTCGGTTAGGTGTGAATGTTAATAGGCTTTCGATCGGTGAGGTATTAACATAGTTTCTGCATACAATTTTCATCCATAAGTATTTATCCTATTTATATATTTAATGAATTATACTGATTCCATTATTCTACAAAGCAGTTACAACTTTGTAATCTTACTTAAAAGGTAAAATACATGTGGAACTTCAAATATTTTAAAAAATGTCAGTTAGGATACTTTAATTTAACACTTAGCCAACCGAATGAGGAGATCTCCTATTTTTTGTGCAACAAGGGTGCTATCATTGATTCTATTTACTTTTGTTATTAATTATTCTTGAACTAGTGTTGTTCACAGTTCGTCAAATGCATTTTCTGCTTTTCTAAAGTACAATTTTTAATAGATTCTTAATACGCGACGGACAGTGTTCGGTTAGGCGTGGCACCGTGCGGCTAGCTAAATGTTAATAAGCTCCCGGTCGGTGAATTGTTAAGTGAAATAATATTCAGAGACAAGCTTTCTCTTTCGAGCCGCGAAACTCGGATCATTTTTTGAATGCTCGCGCACAATTCCGTCGTACGAACGTATCAGATTCAGTTGACGACATGCCCGATGCACATCTGAATCATCTAAACCGGTGAATTCCTCAAGTGTGCATTATGTTAGGTTGCAACGTATAGAGTATCCGTTTCTTACGATTAAGACAAACGTATCGATCATTGGTCTGCGGATTCTTATGCGAAATTATATTTTTGTAAGTATTATACAATCCAAGAAATGGAGCAAAGCTATTTAACGTTTTATATGTTACAAAGTGATTGACGATATCGATCATTAGTCTGCGAATTCTTATGCAAAATTATATTTTTGTAAGTATTATGCAATCCAAGAAATGGAGCAAAATTATTTAACGTTTTATACGTTACAAAGTGATTGACGATATTGATCATTAGTCTGCGAATTCTTATGCAAAATTATATTTTTGTAAGTATTATGCAATCAAAGAAATGGAGCAAAATTGTTTAACGTTTTATACGTTATAACGTGTACTTTACTTGAAATATTATTAATATTTTTGCATGTTATATCATGCAATTTGTAGTTTCTATTATATTTAAATTTTTCATAAACACAACACCTTTAATCTCATTTTTATCAGATAACTAATTAAACTTTGGAATACATCGTGTAATTAAGAAACGCACATTAAAAATAGGTTTCTCTTTCTCTGTACAGAACACATAGAAAATATAATTTTCAATTCGTAAATACAGTATATATAACAACTTTTGTTATTGATAAAGGAATGTATAAAGTATTGCTCAATCGCAATACTAATTAATATTAATATATTAATATATTGATAATATGAGCTTCATTCATTGCGATATATATACAACATAAGTGACTTGTTTGCAATAATTCTATGGCCTTAATTTCCTTTATTTACTCTAAATCAATGAATAAGATAGAAGCAATGTCTCTTAGAAACATATATCTATTATTTACATTATTTTCTCAAAATATGTAAATATGTAATATGTAAATATAATTACGTGATATGATAAATAAAAAATTTCTAATATCGTTCCATATATAGATACCATTAATTTACAAATTAATCCTGAATTAAAATTTAAATTAACAGGTACCTGTTTTTCTATTTAAAAAAGAAAACAACTGTAGACAAACGATGAAAAGTAATTTTAAGTTCAATGAAAATTTCTTACTTCAAAATATTATTCAAGAATGCTTGCTGAAGCGACAATCGAATTGTCACATAATTCATGCTTCCTCGTATTCCACCTTGTCAGGAGACGACGCGACACGGAGTGCGTTTAAAATAAATATTAAAAAAAATGTAAACAGTATTCCGCGGATTCGTTTACCTGGAATTGTTTGAACGTTTGGCAATGATGTTTAATGAAAAATCAGGTACTTACGTATGTGTGAGAACTTCGCCAGTTCTTCGGTGCGTATTTGCTTAATTTATTGTCGGGGTCGACGAAGAGGTACTCGCCGTCTGGAATAATTAAAAGCACAATGATCAGCGTTAATTGGACTCGACGTTACTTTTTCCTATCGAGACGTGGATTTTTAATTCATTAATCACGCGTGTTGTTCATTAAGCGAGTAATTTATAGAACAAAAAATAATTTACCATATACAGTAGTGGACAAAAGTTTAAGACACCTGGACAATATGAAACATAATTTTATGGTACGCAAATATTGTTTATCTATTCATTGTTATTGTTATTACGATGAATCCTATTTATTGATTAGCATAGAATAGAAGTTTTATTTATACTGTTATTTCTTATTAATTAATTTATTTTCTTTGACCCTTTGGTCTTAAACTTTTGTCCGCTACTGTACATCAGAGAAAATTAAAATAATGTTCATCGTGTTTCATTTGAAACATATCGTTTATCCATTTTCTTCGATCCTGACAGCATAAAAGACGCTTAACACGTATTTCATCTAGATGGTATGAAAAATAAAGCAGCCTCAAGGAACACACTTAACCCTTTCTTCAAAGTTTTCACATTTTCATGTAAACAAGTGGTATAAATGATCTATGATTTGTTTTAAATGGAACACGTTGTATAAAATATTCATTATCACAACTTTCGCTAAAATGTCAATTTTATTACAACAGTAGCGTGCTTCTGATTTACCAATGTATCCGTACGCAAAAAATTACTCTGTTACGCTGGCAATAAATTACGAATATTATTACGAATATATATTTCAAATCCACCAAGTAAAATAACATAACAATGGCCCTTAACCTCTCAAAACAAAGATCCTTTAAAAAATTCCCACTTCGTTACTAGGCCATCTCAAAAACATCAAATATCCAGTAGTAGTGTCCAAGATCAACTGTCAAATCACCATAATAATATCACTAATATCTTTAACATATAAATATCGTCGACACCGAATAAAATTTCTTTATCATAAGCACGCAACAGAAATACCCCACGCAGGAGCGTAAAAACGGTCCGGCGGGCCCTAAAACAAAATTCCTCCGCCGCTGCCCCCCCCCCCCCCCCCACCACCAACGGGCCCAGTGGCATCCGAGTCGGTTGACAAATTAATTTTATCGGCCGCGACGGTGTTCCTTTATTATAATAGCGGAGCAAATACAAGTCTGTTTCAGCGGAACGGGGCTGGGGCCCGCGACATTCGGGGACTTCGGTCGGGGCGAATGGGCCCGTACAAGGGCCGCGCGTACGCGTCCACGGTGCCCTGATATGGTCGTTGCGAGGATGCCCGGGGACCCATTCTCCTCGCTCGACTTTTTGCACGGCTGATGGTCCGAAATGCCGATACCCCTAAACGAGCGAAACAATGAAAGAGCTTGTCGGCGAGGAGATGTTCGTGAATGAGAGGGCCCCCAACCAAACCTGTCCTGCCCACATGGGGCCAGACACTCGGCTCCCAGAGACCCTCATGGCGCGACAACGCGACGCGCTTTCCGAACTGGAACTCGATCTTGGAACTTGGGACTGGGGTCCCTTTGGGCATCACGATCATGCGCTAGGCGCACTACGCCTCGTGCATTCACGATTAGACCGTGGATTTTTATGCAGGCTTATAGCGGCGAACAAAACTTTAAGACGACAGGGTAACGTGAAACGTAATTTTTATGGTTAGCAAATATTGTTTGTTTATTCCTTTCTATCGTCGTTATGGTAGAACACTATTTCGTTGATTGGCATAGAATACAAATTTTATTTATACTGTTATTTCTTATTGATTAATTAATTTATTTTCTTTAACCCTTTTGACCAAAACCTACTATAGCTCTAACCATATTTCTAAAAATTCTACTATTTTCAGCAGTAACTTCTAAGTATCGGTAATATTAAGTAAAAGAGTGTAAAAGATAAAAGTAAATCTAGCGAAGGAAGCTTGAAAAGGAGCGTTTACTTAAAATCAAATATAACGAAGAAAAAGGAAATGACAGGTATGACCTAATAAAAGATATTAAATATAAAGATATGAAATTATGAAAGGGATTAAAATAGTGAAATTTAATAATAAGTATGATCTTGTTTCTTCTACATCAATTAACAATTATCAATTATCTGAATAGGGAACTGTTTCACCTTCTGAATCACGTAACGTACTCCGTAGATCATATGTTTCGCATATGTATTTGTATATTGCGTGCACTTTGTATACTTATAAATGTATACGTTACATTTTTACGTTATATTTTGTCTTACAAATGTATACAAGTTCACAATCTATCAACTTAACTTCATCTCACTCCCGCATAGGTATAAACTAATGATCCAAAATGTAAATGCGGATACTCGGTTCAGGATGCAAATCACATTGTATAGCAATGCAATCCTTTTAACTTTCAGCGTTCTAAATTATTTATTTCAATCTATATCTTCCTTTAAACTTAGACCTATTAATTTGAGAATCAAATGTACCAGCCTGTTCATATATTCTCACTTCTTTGAAAAACTGTAATCTCAAAATTTAGTGTAATATAACTTAGTGGATAACCATAATTTAAGTACAGTATAATCATTGTAAATAATTGTATAGCAGAAATAAACCTCATATGAGGTTTCAAATGTTTAAATAAAAAGAAAAAGGATATGACAATTGTCTCGTTTGTAAATTTGATCTACTTAATGCGCTATCGAAATTTGTAGAGGACTTTATGTGGCAGATAAAGGAAATGCATGTTATCTCGGTAAATATAAGCAGCTATAAATTGGCAAAAGCTACTCCAAATTTAAAATGACTGCATACACCGATGATAACACTCGTATTAAACTAATTTATCCAAGAATAAGAAAGGTACCCATGATATAAACGTATACGTCGCTCGTCGTGGGATAAAATATCCCTATGATGTGCATTACCATTCATAAATATTAAGATACCTATGAAAGACTGAACGAGTAGGTTTCAAAAATCATAACGAAATTATTAAAACCTTTATAAAACTGATATTCTACTATACCTTTTAATATAAAAAGAAATTTGCGAGAAATTGAATGTATAAATAACTATTTTTAAAAAAGTTATTCAATATGTTATAGAATACCATCTGGTTCAGTAATAAAAGGGAGATCTATCGACAACGAAAAGTTTTCCTTCTTTTTCTGAGAAAAAAAGTTAGAAGTAATTACCTATAGGTACAGTAGCGGACAAAAATTTAAGACGACAAGGCAATGTAAATCATAATTTTATGGTTCGCAAATATTGTTTATCTATTCAATTTTATTGTCATTATGGCAGAACACTATTCACTGATTACCATAGAATACAAATTTTATTTATACTGTTATTTCTTATTAATTAATTAATTTTCAGTAGCGGACAAAAGTTTAAAACGACAGGATAGTATAAATTATAATTCTATGGTTCAGAAATATTGTTCATCTATCCCTTTTTATTGTCACTGTGATAGCACACTATTTATTGATTAGCATAGAATACAAATTTTATTTATACTGTTATTTCATAATAATTAATTAATTTCCAGTAGCAGATAAAAGTTTAAGACGACAGGACAATGTAAATTATAATTTTACGGTTCAGAAATATTCTGCATCTATTCCTTTCTATTGTTATTACGTTAGGACACTATTTATCGATTAGCATAGAATACAAATTTTATTTACACTGTTATTTCTTATTAACCCTTTGCACTCGAGGCCATTTTTTTCGGGCGAAACAGCTACTCGAGACGATTTCAGCTGTATTGGGAAAGCATTTTACTGGTGCTTTAAAATTATTTTATAGTGAAACAAACGTATACGAATAATAAACTTTCACCAATTAATTTATTTTTATATTGAATACAACAAAATCTGTTAAATATTATACTCTGGACGCATCAAACTTCCCTGGCGTCGTAGCGGCGCCGCTCGAGTGCAAAGGGTTAATTATTTATTTTCTTGGGCCATTTGGTCTTAAGCTACTGTCCGTTACTGTGTTAAAGGTGCAGCCTTTTGCATAACGCAGAATTATCGGGAAATCCTTCCAAAACCATTGCTGGTGCACATTGTCCGTAAAACGATGGGGCCCACGTTGGAATGCTCTGTGCAGCGCTATACTGCACCGACAAGCACGGTTCGCACAACAATTGGTTCAAAGGGGTCGCCGTTTCACGGAATCGTCGCGGAACAGCGTTCACGGAACGCATAAACCTCGCCGCGACCTATAAAGGATGCCGGGAGAGATGTCAGTGACCGAAACTGCTCATTCCGTTTAGATCCCGACTACCATTATCGGTGGAACCGCAATAAAATATGTTATCGTGACGCTCCTTCATCGGCGAAACCATAAACCGTACGAAGAGCTCGCGTATACCTGGCGCGAGGCTTCGCACACACGTGTACGTGTCGCACGCACACATGGGCACAGCGTAGAATCATTATAGGTTACGTTTCAAACATCTGCTCCTCAATAAAACTCCACGTCGTGAAGCCGGTCCGGGTAGTGTCGTTCGTGTTCGAACAGCCGCGCCTCGATTCCTCTCTCTTTCTCTCTCCACCCTCTTTACCCGCTTCTTCTCCTTCCCCGTTTCCCTGTCTCTCTCCTTCTTCACATCCGACACCCTGCTGCCTGTCCCGACACTCTTTCGTCCCTCTGAGAATCGCCTTTTCCTCTCTTTCTCCCCCCCCCCTCTCTCTAAGTTGCCGTTCGATCCCCGTCGCGTCCTGGCCTCACGAGCGAGAAGCGCAAGTAGGAGTCGAGGATTCTCGGACACCCTGTATTTAGCATATTTCGATTTGCCCGAGATACACTGAGCCGTCCACCTCGTCGACGTCCGGTGCCACGTGTGGCATGCTGCCTTTCAGACACGAAGGAGCGGATCGAGCCACATTCCGCGGTGGAGCCGGCCAAGGATGAAAGAAGAAGGAGCCGGGGGGATGTAATGCACTCTCCGCGGTGAAGAGCCCCAGCCCGGGCCCCTCGCCGACGTCTCTCCGCTTTCTTTTCTGCTGCCTCTTCCCTTGGACGGTAAAAGAAGAAGAAGAGGAGGAGAAGGAGCGGAGGAAGAAGAGGGAAAGACAGAGGGAAAGGAAGCAGCGAGAGCGGGGCGGCAGGAAGGAGAAAAGAAGGAGAATGAACGGCAGGACGACGGGAGGGAAGGAAAGGAAGAAGGGAAGAAGAAGGAGAAGAAGAAGACGGTTAGGGTAGACGGGGGAAGAAGAAGAAGAAGAAGAAGAAGAAGAAGGTTGGGGGTGGCGACCTAAGAAGGTCAGAACATCGTATTTCTTGCGGTCAGCAAGAGAGTCAGCAACGTCATTAAAAAGAAAAGTTCGAACGGGCATTGTAAGCCGGCCCGAAACCCACGAAAAATGTACCTCGAATTACCGTCCACTCGGTCGTTCCCTTCCGACGATATCGCGAACACAATTTTTATTACTAATGTTAAGTTGGTATCTTCGAATAAGAGCTCTTCCTCCGCGGTTGATCGTTTTGGATGTTTCTTAACCCTCTGTTGGCAACCTGGACCATCAGGCGAAAATTTTATTCTTAAGCTTCTCGAAAATGAGAGGGACGAAGGATCTAAACATTTCACTTCAAGTTCATTAGTGCATTAATCTAGAGACTTCGATAAGTTCTTGGAATCTTTTAAGATTCTTTTAAATTTTTCTAAAGCTTAGAACAAGAAACTGACCTTGCAAATGTCGTTGATAGTAAAAAATAAGTTTGCCCTTGAAGGGTTAAGGATACTTATCTTCTTAACAAACGATATACGAACCTGGTGGATAAACTGCGACTCCTAAAGTTATTTTGTGTAGATCCCGTGACAATATTGGGATTTATTGCCATTTTTTCTAAATTTTTATACCATTAATTTATGATTGTGCATAACTGTATTTCTTGTTATTTATAAATATCATTTCCTAACAACATCTTTTGCGATTTTTAAACACACAAAAATGTTCGAAAAGTATTACACGCGGTTCTTTTTATCGAGGAATCTACCTATCATTGCTGCATATGTAAGTTCATACAGATCTTAAACAATGTACTATACTTTCAAGATATGACGTATTGATAATACCTCGCATCTTATCTTAACTTTACTGCTTCCTAGGATTCGGAAGAAGGACTCCAAAATTGCAGGAAAATGGCTTTTTAACGTAAACCCCAAACGATGCAACAGATTATCAGTAACAGTTTTTTCCATCCACCCCTCAAAGTAAATGAGAGTTTTTAAAAAAATTGAAACAATTCTGGGACGAAAGTGCCCCGCAGGCTCATCGAAGGATCTAGCCAACAGCTCCATGAAATGCAGATGCGTCCATACCTTCCTCCCCGAAATTCCCTTACTTTCCAATCTTTAAGTCCAACCTCGACCACGTTCACCATCCACGCAAGACATTACCTCGTGCACCTAACTTCGTCTCCGTATCACGCGTACTCGAAGGAAATAACAACAGCCGAAGCTCGTCCCCCGGTTTCGTCTGTTCCACATTATCCGTCGGCCGGAGCGGCCCGTAAAAATGGATGCCCCCGTAGCCTGCTTCACCTGTACCCTCGCCCCACACCCTCTCGCCCCTCTCTCCCGACGGCTACCACCATTCCCCGTTTTTAATCCCCGGAATTGGTACCGGAATCGTCGAAGGAAGAGATAGATGGACGCGTATATCCAACTGTGGCCGGGGGATCCAAGAAAGTCGTAAGTCAGCTCCGGAGTTCTTTCGTTGTGCGATCTCTTCCTCCGTAGCCGAGGGCACCTGTGTTACCCGAGGTATAACCCGACCATTACCGGGGAATGTTGCCCGAGGGCTAACCCTGGCCCTGGTATAACCAACCATCGGGGCCCATGGGGTCCATCTTATCCCACTAGAGATTCCCTCCAGTCACGGATGAGGCCAAGATCTTGCGTCGCTCTATCTCTCTTCGGCCTGCCTCCCGTTCGTCCTCCTTTTTGTCTGTCTTCAAACCCATTCCTTTCCTCTCTTTATGCCTCCCGTTCCCTCTTCCGTCTTCCCCTCCCTTTCCCTTTTCTCCCTTTCTATTTTTCTGCGCCTTTCTCTCCCTGTCTCTCCGTCCCTTTCTCTCTTTCTCGAGCGCGCGCCCGCTCCCTCTTTGGACTCTTTTCCGTCTTTCTTCTTCGTTTTGTCGACCGCCACGCCCAGGACGAGGCCTAGGCAACGTTCTTACGCGGGCCCGCGTTCGGGTAGGCTCTGCCGGAAACCAACCGCTCGCGATTCGCCGGCGGAAACGTCGGGGAGCTTGCGAAGTACCGCGAAATTTGGCGGGAGCGGAAGTTCGGAGGCTACGGTTGGTTGATAATGTTCCCTCGAAGTGCGATGAACAATGTGTAATTATGGATTGGAGATACGTTAACACTTTAACGCTATTCCTACCGACAATTCACGTATACCTAATCCTATCGCGACGTTCCCACGTAAGACAGACTACAAATTTTTCTCAGAAAGTAAACAATGAAGAAAAAAGCGAATATTGAAAAATGTATTATACGGATCTTTGAGGAAAAGTCTAAAGTTTAACCCTTTGCGGTCCTATGTCGAGCGTTACTCGACACAGCACACGGTGAGATATTTGCCTCGAAAAATTGTACAAAACTCTTTCCATATTCAATCAATCTTTAAACTGATATTATTCAAATTGGATAAAACAAAGACGATTTTAAAGTTAACCCTTTGCAGTTCTATGTCCAACGCGTCTCGACACATCGTCGGCATAGGAGCTGCTGAAATGAAATCGCGAATGCGGCGCGGACCGCAAAGGGTTAAAGGCGATTCAGTTGTGTTGTATATATGAAATTCTAATCACAATTTTAAAAACGGTCATTTGACCGGTTGTGGTAGGAATAGTGTTAATGGTCGCTCACACAACATGTGTATGATACTGCCGTCGAGGGTTATTAACTGGTAATACACTCTTGCAATAGTTTTTTTTTTGGCAACATTTAAGTTCGTATTAGCCCAAGGAGTAAAACATCAATTAGATAAAATATCAGGGATAACAAAGGATGTAGGAAGGAATTGTCCTGTTATATTATTGTTGCCAATCACTGGCGAAGTTTATTAACCCATTCACTGTCAACTACAAGATATCTCGTAGCGTGTGCTTCAATTTAAATTGCTTATAAATGGCCGCTTGAGTTGGGAATTATTCGAAAGGATGAATGAAAAAATTATATAGTATAGAAAACATATTAATTATCAATTTTTATTAGAAAAATATAACTATAACTTAGACGATTACATTATAACATAATAATTATACGTGTATATGAATGTGTTTCTTTAAAATAAAATCTTGACACCCAGGTTAAGAAATTCTAAATTTATCTGACGGTGAATGGGTTAAATCATGTAAAAGAAGGTTGAAAGATGCACGAGTACTCTCGCATACTTCGCTCGTCCTCCGTCCAAGCAAGACTTCGAGATCCGCCTCCGATTGCAGCTGACTTGAAGTTAAATATACTCGAATTCGAGCGACTTGAGGCTTAATGAAGAGAACACGCGTGAGCGGTGCATTCCAGAGGGAATCCTCTCTCGCGAGGACGTCTCGTAAGAAACAAGGTTACGACCGACGGAAAAGAGCGTCCTCGGGCTTGGCAGGGAGGGATTCGCGCTTGCTCCATGACAAGAAAAAACCGCGAGGAACGATCCCCATAAACCCGTCGGTTTCCCAGAAAGAAACAATGTTCCCTTTCCCTTCCCGTGGCGCAGCAATGCGCCGTAACCGTAATTACACCCGTAATCACCCCTGATTGCCGAGAGAGGGGCCCCGGCCTCCTCTGCCTTCGCACTCGCTATCTTTTACGTTCTAACTCCCTTCCACAATGTATATAACCCGCTTCTGCCAGGACGTCCGACGAAACGCCAGCCCCTTTTCATGGAATTTCGCGCTCCAAGACACGGTTCCGATGGCCTACGGTGATCTCCGGGCTCCATTGTGATCGTGATCGATCAGATTCGATCGTACCTGGGGAACAGGTGTTTGATGGCGGCAGCTGCCTCGCGTTTGAGCCCGACTTGATTGATAAGATTGAGGTTTATATCTGTTACGTTCTAAATTAAGGTTTAGATTTACATCATCCGATTGCGACCCTAGCCAAGGGTATATCTGCCTAAGCCTCGTGTACTCGATAGAAGGGAAGCGCTGACCAGTCAACCCTTTCTACAATATTTTCAACACTATTCCTACCACAACCGGTCAAATGAGTGTTTTTAAAATTTCGATTAGAATTTCATAGATACAACGTAATTGGATCGCCTTTAATTCTTTGCACTCGGTGTCATCTCGAACGTATTGGATGGACGTATTCTCGGTTCCTCAAAATCGCTATTTTTTTATATATATATCTTGGTAACTGTACCATATTTTGATTTGATATCTTGTCCCATTTTAGTAGAAAACTTCACAGAAACATACATTTTTGAAAAGGTTGCGCTGGGATAAGTTGATTCCTCGGAATCACTAATAAATTCTGATGTCCCCTGAAAGGTACAACCTTTCAACCGATATTTAGCCCCCTTAGGGGTAGAATATGAAAAAATCCTTCCTTAATGGATACCTACGCCATAAAAGTAACCCATTACCCAAATTTCATGTTTCTAGCTTCAGTAGTTTAGGCTCTGCGATGGTGAATCAGTCAGTCAGTCAGGACATGTCTTGTTATTTGTATGGATAGCATGATAAACAGAATTTACATGCTGTGATAATCAATAAATAGTGTTATACCGCAATAAAAATAAAAATGAATGCACAAACAATATTTGTAGACCATGAAACTATGTTCTACATTGTGTCTTCGCCCTCGTCTTCGAATAGTAAATCGTGTTATAAGATGGTGGTATTATTATTATTATTATTATGTGCCAGTGTCGTAAAATTAACGTTTAGTCGGTCTAGTTGAGAATATCCTTTAACGAGTAGTTGGTAATTTTTAAGGATATTTGTAGCAAAATATTTCTATGTAATTGTTTGTGGAACACAATTACTATACTTTTCATTCTTTCATATTTTGAGAACGATGAGTTTAAATTTGTGTCTGATAGTTTTTTCCGTTGATGCCTTCAAATTCTCATTTATGATATAAATTAGGTGCGCTTTTATGCGTGCCAATGTTATATTAATACAAATCGAACCAATATTTACCATCCGACAATAAATTCTAAACATCTGAATTCAAATATGAGCGCCGATCACATTTGTGTACTTTATCGAGAACGTTAAATATTTGCGTTCGAATACAATACCCGGAGAACAGCTTTACGTGTAATTACGAATCAACGTATAAATTTCATTATTTCCTTTTCACAAATTATTATTGCCGTTTCGATGCAGGCGCTTTTAATCCTGTTCTACTCTTCTGTTTCTCAATTAACGGATTACTTTTGTTTGAAGAAAAATAATTAAATGCGATAAAATTTGTTAACAGTAAAAGAGAGAATAATTATCGTTACAGTAGCAAGTTTCACAATTAAACGGTGCACCACCGTCACACTTGTCGAGCAAACGTGACAATTTAATTAAAAGACGCGCACAATAAATCTTTCACGACAGAAGCGTACACTTAGTGACGGATTAAGAGGATGGAAATGGTGGTGATCCTAAAGAACCTATAAAGTATACGTTTTTATTAGGTATACAGTAGTGGACAAAAGTTTAAGACCAAAGAGTTAATAAAAATAAATTGATTGATTTACAAGAGCATGATAAATAAAATTTGTATTCTACGGTAATCGATAAATAGTGTATTTTATTATAATAATGATAAAAATCAACGTATAAGCAACATTTGCAAATCATAAAGCTATGCTTTACATTGTTCTATCGTCTTAAACTTTTGTCCGCTACTGTATGTACATATCTATACATATTAAAAGATATGTCTTGACTGACTAACTGATTCGTTATCGTAGAACCTAAACTACCGAAGCTAGAAACATGAAATTTGGACAATGGATTCCTTTTATGACGTAGGCACCTATTAAAGAAGGATTTTTTGATATTACCCCTAAGAGGGTTAAATAGGGATCGAAAGATTATTTGAAAATTCACCGATTTTGAAGCAAGCACTATGACAACTGATATTTAGCTTTTTGGTTACAAATAAAGAAATACGTCTTTCAATGTTTTTAGAAAATCAATCTTTAAGGGGGTAAAATAAGGGATGAAAGTTTGTTTGAAAATCCGTCGATTCTGAAGCAAGCTCTATGAAAACTGGTATTTAGCTTTTTGATTAGAAATCAAGAAATACGTGTTTTAACGTTGTTGGAAAATTAATCCCCAAGAGGGTATAATAAGTGATGAAAGTTTGTTTGACGAACCGCCGATTTTGAAGCAAGCATTATAAAAACTGATATTTGGCTTTTTGGTTAGAAATAAAAAAATGCGTGTTTCAACGTTTCAAAATCGACTCCCAAGGGGATAAAATAAGGGATGAAATTTTGTTTGAAAATCCGTCGATTTTGAAGCAAGCACTATGAAAACTGGTATTTAGCTTTTTAGTTAGAAATAAAGAAATGCGTGTTTCAACGTTTTTGGAAAATCAACCCTCGAGTGGGTAAAATAAGGGATGTGGTTTGAAGCAAGCACTACAAAAATTAGTAAGTATTTAACTTTCCGGTTGAAATTAAAGTTAAGGGCTTGCAAAATTGAACACCTCTTGAAAATAGTTAAAATTGAAAACAAAGTACTTCCATGCTAGCAGAGCCGTGGGCAACAGCCAATACACCATATACATATATTAATGTATTGCATAACGAGCAAGGTTCTAGAACGAATTAGTTCGTCATTTCGCACCTTCGAGCGACGTTTCTAGGTCCGCTCCTGTATACGCTTAAAAAAAAGAGCGCTTACTTACGCCTTGGGTTGTAAAAAAAAAAAAAAAAAAATATGAGTTCGTCGAACTATTAAACAGACATTTTTCAACGTTGTACGAAACCACAGCGTGTCTTGCCCACCTCGTGTACCATTCAAAAGAATGGAACGCGCCGCCTGTGACGTGTAATCATCGCACAGATTAAGATACTATTGTGTGTCTTTCACCGTGTATAACCACGTTGAAATCTTTCTTTTTTTTTCTTTTTCCATACGATCCTTCAGCCTTGGAGGTACGAGTGTGTGAAGAATCTTAAAGGAATGCACAGACGCGTAATCTGGACGGTATCTGTTTGATGGATCGCTTTCCATACCCGATAAAGGTTCACATTCTTCGGAGCGGTTGGTTCTTTGAAAGAAATGTGTTTTCAGATCTGATGCACGCACGAACAACAGTGTCGTCCTCTTTCTCTTGCCACTTCGTGACGATTACGACTCGAGATGAATTTCAGCGGGCAAGTCATACGAATGGTATTTCGGCGTTAATCGCGGCGTTCTATCGTTGAGCGACGAGTCATTTTTCAAAACGAACGATTCGTGTAGTTCGTACGTTGGTTATTCAATGTGGTAGCAGGAAATTTGAAAATACACGAAGATTAATGAGCAATACACATTGTAACGTAGAACACATGGTTAACAAGCGACCTATTCGAAACTGAAAAATACCTGATTTGATACAGAGGAGGATTTTATCAAATTGGATAAAATGAAAAAAAATTTTTTTAAATGATAAAATTGACATTTATAATTAACTAAAGGTTTACGGGACCCGTCAATTTGACGGGTTTCGAGCTCCATGAGCAAAATTTGCCAAAACAATTACTATTATTGCAGAAAAAAGGTACTCCAGATAATTTATTATTACTAATTAAACATTATTTTAATATTTTTGGGATATTTGT
>JAOPTO010000850.1:0-24844 GCA_033822845.1 Tetrapedia diversipes
GTACTGGAAGTGTTCTTCAGAGTTCCCGGTGCTCTCCCATTTCGCTGAAGAAGGCCACCGTGGAGGTTTTAGCAGGTAAAATCCTGCATAACCTCGCCACCCCCCCAGGGTGGTGGGGTATCTTTTCGAAGATTTCCTCCACGTAAAAAAAAAAAAAAAGAAAGGAAATTTCTCTAAGGGTGGGAGCGCCGACCCTTTCTTGGGCCGCAGGTAACGTACCTGCGGCAGCGATGCGTCTGGCACGCACGTGCCGGTCGGCACTCCCTGACCATGTCTTCCTGACCCAAAACGTACCAAAGTTGTAAACCGCTAAACAGCAGCTGGGGTCAGGATGGTCCTCAAATTAAGTAAATTAAAATTACTTAAATCCTTAGCTTCGAACTTCTCGACCCTCCATAAACGACGGCCGTTGGGCCTTTCAGCGGCCCCGACAGGTGCATAAAGAATATTGGATCCCGAATATTCGACAGCGAGTGGAGAAGGTCACACGGAATTGCGTTACGTGTATCATAGCCGAGCGGAAGCAAGGGAAGCAGGAGGCCTTGCTAAATCCGATAAAAAAAAAAGTAGCGTTCCTTTGGATACGTTGCATATCGACCACCTAGGACCACGGCCTTCGACAAAGAAACCGTATCAACACATTTGGATGTGGTTCATGCCTTTTCGAAGTTTACGTGGCTGTACGCCACTACATCGATGAGTACAGCGGACGTTGTGACGAGACTGCAGAAACAAACGACGATTTTCTGCAATTCGCGAGGGATTGTGTCTGATAGGAGAACGCCGTTCACATCAAGTGACTTTGCGAGATCGTCCAGACGAGGGTATTGAATACCGTTTGACGACAACAGGTGTCCCAAGGGGCAACGGACAAGTAAAGCGGCTCAATCGAACCTGTTGAGAGCTAGATACCCCTATATATCTGATAATGGAGGTACTGATAGAAAAACCAATACAAGAATGTGTGGAACACATACGTAATAGACAACTTAGGTATAGGAATTAAAATAAAGGTACAAAAAGAGTTGGAGATGAAGGACAATTTACAGCAAAACTAATTAATGAATCAAGCACTATTACGAATCAGATATAAGAAGACAAAGATTTCAAAAAAGAAATGATTGAAATAATTGGGATGAAGTCCCTACTGGTTAGCTACTGCATTTATCTAGTAGCGAAAACTAAACAATGCACATGAGAATTATGTGCACAAACTGACGTTACATGTAGACAGAAATCAGTTACACCTGTTTACAAAGAACGACGCGTGATGCAGAGTGATGTCGCTTCTATGCCTGTTAACTGTATTTTACGTCGAAGCGTAGTTATAATATTACATTACGAAGATTTACAAGTCTGATTTTGACATACTACAGTAATGCTTGGATAAGCAAATAAGAACACGTAATCGAAGGCTTGCAGTTATGAACGCATGGTTGAGTTTCAGTTCTGGGAAAGGCCCGAGTCGAGCTTCGGCGTTCGCTTTTGTAGTTTGCCGAATATAGAAAAGGAAAGCGATTAAAGAAAAATAAAATGTTAAGATTTATCTTTAATTTTCTTCTAATAGAAACTTTACTAATGTATTTGTTAGTACCTTCTGATTAAAATAAGACCAAACACGCTATAATGTGGATCATATATACAATCACTTCCGTACTTGTAGTTTATGATATACAATCAATATTAATAAGTAAATACTACCCAAATTATATGGCGTTTGCTTTCATCTTAAGCAGAAAACTCTCACAAACATATTGGTAAAAGCTACAATAAAAAAATTGAAAATAAGAAAATAAGTTCAGTGTTTGCATATGTATAACCTTCTCAATTCTCAAGAATCCGAATCAGGTTTACTCGAGATTCGCTCGACATCAGACTCCTGGACACGTCTAGAAAAGCCTTTCCTTAGTAGAAGGAATAACTATATTACACTTATCCAAACAAACATGTCCAGCAGCTATCCAAGCTTTACTGTACTTCGCCGAAAGATGTTAGATTTATTGCTACGTGTACATAATTAGTCTAAGGAAGAATAGTTCACTTTCTTTTAATCTTTTACTACTTCGAATAAAACGATTAAAATTAGATAGGCAAATTCTTTTGTATGTCGTATACGTAAAAAGTCAAAGAAAGGTACTCGCAATAGCACAGCACTCCTTTCTTTTTTACTCGAACAAGTATTTACGATGATAGAGAATATTTCCTGATACTGCGATTTATTACTATATCTTTTGTTTATCTAATAAAATGGTGTAAACAAAACAAAGTATAAAATGGTAATTATATTATAATATAACGAAATATGCACTATTGAAAACAATTAAGAGATTGGAAATTATTGTCGTCATAATTTTTAGAAACATCGTTTATAGAGGTACAGCCTCGTGTAGGAATAATATGTGCATGTATACGTAAAAAAAGGTAAATATATCAATCTATGATTCGAACAATAACAACGTTTACATTCTTGTTAAAAAGTGGCATACGATGCAATGAGATCGATGTGATGCGTGATATACGGGATAGGGTCGAAAAAAGTAAGTTATATGTATCGTCGTGTAATACAGAAATAAAAATTAATTTCTCTGAATATTGAACTGTTTTCTAATCAATCAGTTTGTACCTCCGGTAAACTGACATGTATTAATCCTTTAATTGTTTCAATAGTGTAACATATAACGCAGTAAAAATTAATATATAATAATATGTAAGCATACAGGTTTTAATATAGTAGGAATACAATCACTGACGTTTGATCTAATAGATATGTAGAATGATGTTAAAAAACGAAATATTGATTACGATTATAAATCCGCAGTTCACTCGGTTTAGCGGCGCCAAATAAGCATTAACAGAACATAATATGGTATGTAGCGTACTATGAGGTAATACGATATATTATACAATGTAGCAAAACAAGTTATAACAATTCGTTTCTGTTTTTTTTTAATATTTGTGCCCTATTATTTTAAACCTAACATGTTCCGACAAGATTATTCCCTCGCTTGTCGTTTCTTTAACGCTAAACTTATGATCACTTTCATTTCATCCTCCTCTGTTGTAGCTCTGTTAATCTGAGAACTAATACACGCATTTCTTTCTACAGGTTTAATTTCTTTGGAGAATAAACAATGAAGGCTTCACAAATATATGACTGATATTTCTATGCCTTTGTCGACTTTTAATATTTGACTCACGATTAGTGATTTCTACTACTTTTGTCAACTTAGATGCCACAGTCCATAACAGGCATCTGCAAAATTTCTTGATCGGTACTTCTTTCTTCTTACTATTTCCTTTGAGTATTTTGAAAGGTTTTCCTTATTTTCGCTGCCAACGTTCACAACCTCAAATCCTATATGCGCACATCGCCGTTCTTCTTTCTGCATATACTAGAGAACTTATTTTAGATTAACTTCTTCGAAGTATTAGTGTCACCAAGCTCTAAAGGAAAGACGTCCAACTGCTTCCGTTTCTCTTTGATCTTAAACTTTACCTTCTCCTCAGAAATACTCTACTCTGCAAAAAATAATAAGAACTTTCTGCAAGAATGTTACTTCTTCTCTACCATTACATTCACTTTAGTTTATTCCTTCCAGTGTATCCAAGAGCCAATACTTACATCACAACTAGATTTTCGGTATGGAGAATAGCAAAGTATAAATTGCGAAAATTTCAATAATTACTCCTACAAAGGGAATTAGTTAAGACAAACTCATATCATCTCCATAAACATTGTATTAAGCATCAATTGCAATCGATACCTTGCTTCGTGAGCGACAGTGGCATGTTCTAGAGGTATTTTGCAAAGTGCTAAATTATTTTACCACGTAAATGGATTTCATTCCAAATCCATCATTCGTATGGTCTTATTGGAGGAATCACGAACAGATCTTCAACCGCACTCCAGTTAACATTGAATCCAGGCAAGGTAAGATCATACAGTAATGCTACCTGCAGACTTCTTATTCAAAATCCTAAATGTAATGACTGCAACAAGCATGGCTCTTCTATCTTATTCCAAACGTAAGTGATGTTATTCCATTTGCTAGTAGTGATAAGCATCAAGATCTATGAGATAGAGCATGTTTGTGTAGTGTACGTTTTTAGAACACTGCATCAATCGTAACCAGTGGATGTCTCAACTCGGATGGAGACAGAAGGTACTTCTAAATACTGTATTACAAACGAATATATCCAAATCATTGGTATCATGCTAATTACCAGTGCTAAAAGTTATATATTCAGAGTCTGGTATATTTACATGTTAAATATAGGACACGTTCCAAACTCCAAATTCTCGGATATCTTAATTATCGTAGTCACACAAATAATGATCTTGCTTCTGATATGTTAGGATTTAAAGTCTTTTCATTTCACTGGTTCATGAGAACATTCAAAATGCATTCGATATTTCTGGGAACCACTGTAATAAAGCAATGGTGACGGTTGCTGTCTTCGTATGGTTTGTAACAAAATCGGTATACAAAGTCTCTGCAATCAGGTGTTCTTTATGGTATAATGATCTTGACATCAATTTCCTCATATATCATCACCTAATCGTTAACAATGCTTATAAAGTATTGCATAGTAGACTTCAAACCTGCCTTATTGTTCCCTTAACAAATCACAGCTGGTATATTCATCTACAGTCAAATACAAGTAATCAATTTAAAAGCATCGACGCAGTCTTCTTAAATTTGTTCCTCTCGAGTTTGGTTAACGAACCACCATCCTTCATCATGGCTTCTTCTGTTGTGGAAAAGCTCGTATTGCTATTTCTTCGAAATAGGACTATTACAGGTTTAAGGTTCTGGTGTAAATTGCTTAAAAAACATGTACATCTTCCACAAATTGTTGATTTAGTTAATTTTGATCCTGTCTGGGAATCGTGATTCTCAAGGGCAGTTAACTCCGATTCGCTTAATCCTTTATGTGACCACCGCCAACTCGTCTTGCGGTATTTTAAATCCTTTTGAAAACAAGATTAATTCTTTCAAAACCTTTACATTTAAATTTGTAACAAATTCTTCACCTCACCATAAGTTACTTTGGCAAACTGACTTGTTATTTTTGTACACACAAGTGGAATTTATTTTTATTAATAATTTAATTATTGACTTCGTATTTTAAATCGATAGTCCCAAAATATCATTTTGATGGTCTGTGCTCAGATTTGATGAAAAATTTCTATGTGTAATACAATCTTAGCGCTGTTAATATTCTCTAGCTTATAATTAGAGCTTGTTTACCGAATATATAAGTTAATCGGTTTCGACTTGATGAATGAAGCATTTCGTAGTTGGAATGTTGAAATGCTCATCTTCAGTTACATGGATAATAACGTTCTCCGTCAGTTAATTTTTCGTTAAGTAATCCTGCTTCTTCCAGAAGTTCAAGGCTTTTAATTATAAAAAGAATACTGATAAGAATTCTTGTTCCTCTCCGAAAACTCAAAATATCCAAAATAGGAGATAATAGTAATCAACATGAATTGTCCGTTACAATGAAGGTACAATTAGAGTACAATAAGTCAATCATATATAAAAAAAATACATGAATTGAAACACTCACTTTACAAGATAATATAAAAGAGAACAAACAGAATATTAGGAATAATATGAACAGTATAATATATCTAATATTTCAATAAATGCAGTATCAACTGTAATGGTTTCATATTATTTTTAATACGATTAAATAAAAAGGAATAAGTTAATTTAATTAACTAATAATTGTACTAAATTAACTTTCTTATTTATAATAGGGTACTACTCGCAGTCCCAGTTCTTATATTTATCAAAATACATACGTTAAGCCTCATCTACATCACATAAAAATAAGTTACAATGAATTTTTCCATAACTTTGTTCAACAGCATATTTTTATATTATTTTAATTTTATATTCCTTTATGTGAGTTTTATAACATAGTTTATCGTGGAAAAATATGTTGGTTACGAGGATATGCATATTTAGTTATTCCGTAGACATAGCTGTCACATAAATGATATGATACAGTGGTACGATACGCTGGTACGTTTACAGATACAGCATAATGCTTAACGTTTCACCGAGAGGAGCAAGGTCTCACAAGACCCACAATTTAGATTTGTTTAACCAGTTAAGTGTGGCGACCTCTTTACAAAGCATCCTCCAGTATGTGTCGCGATAATCAGGCGATGACGGATACAGTTATAAATGCAACTCAAATTATTTATAATTTTCATTTGTTTTTTTATTTCGTGTTGACCTTTAAACATTTTAAACATATTGAACTTTACGAATATAATTTAGTTTTCGTCAAAATTACAATTTAAATATCAAATTGTCAAAATTTTATGCATGATGGATATAGTCGTCATGACACAAAATTTTTCCATATCTCCTTAACGGATATAGTCGTCAAACACACTTAACTGGTTAATACGTTCGCGACGAGGCCTGAATTCAGTGGCCGCATCGTAGGGCGGGTTTGTTCTTCGTACTCGATCCCATCGGGCGGGATGAGCCACCCAACCTTTGCCGTGTGTACCATCGGTGGCTCATCCCATCCCATTCGACAGACAAAAATGTACCTGCGGTGGTACATCCTGTCTTGAACGTGATGATTCTTTCAACTTCGAAGCGTGAGTCGAATAATTATTTTCCCTCTTCTGAGTTGTACTTATTTTGAAAGAATTTACTACACGTTATAATAAAACAAAGCCACTTTTCAAACTGTTTGAAACAACATCAGTCTTAGGTGTTCAGTGCGAATAGTACAAATGAATTTGATATCTATATAATGAATTCATCAAGTTTGTGCATGATTTATAGTCTAATCAAGGAAAGATAAAGGATCCAAGAGAGTAGGTTATGCGACAAGCAGTCACAAAAATTTCTTCTCACCTCCCCCGCGGATATAATCTGTACGTGACTTAACCCTCGCACACCGAATGTCGCATCATTTAAACCTGGGCCACAGGCCGTAGCCACTCGCGACAGTCGGTTTTCAAAATATGCAACTATGTTTAAGTTTGCACCACGGGTCAAAATTACCCGGCGTTCGGTGTGAGTGCCGCTGTTCCAGCATCCGGTGTCAGGATTAAAAACAATGTGTTTCAAAGAAGAAAGTTCGGAAGAAGATTTTACTCCTCCTTTGCATCTTTGCAAGTAGAAGGTTTTATGGGAACTCGATGATTTTACGGCGACTGGATGCGAATGCCTTATCTATATATTAATGGAGTTATTCTGCGTCATTACTAAAATAAAGAATAAAATCAGAGTGATGTGGGAATATAGCTGTTTCTGTGGAAATGTAAAGCTGAAGTGAGGGGAGCAAAGATGTGCGTAAAAATGCATCGTAGACCGGGTGTGAGCAGTAAGAGGTTAAGTTAAGATGGCGAGCAAGAAAACTATCGATGAGATGAACACATCAGGAATGAGCGGATAGGGGGCAAAAGGAAGCGCAGCGTGAGGCGTCCACTGCTTCCGTTCAGCCGTGCCGCCGAAAAGTGCACTTCCGCTTGGACTAGCGTTACCAACCGGAAGTGCACCCTTGTGGACATGAATTTCGAACGCCCTCTTTTTCGCTAGCGCGTCGCTCGGGATTACGTACCATTTTTTAGTAGATTTCACGTTAGTATAGTTAGTACTAGTGGTGACGAGTAAACTTTAGTATCAGATATTTGCAATATGGGGAAAAAAGGTAGTGAAACAACATTAGGAGAAAGAAAAATTATTACTCGGTTATACCAAGAAGGAAAATCATATAGAAATATATGAAAAATATTAAAAAGAGGTCTATCCGCCGTATAAAGTATAATAAATAAATATAAAAAAGAAGGAACTTTACGGAATAAAGAAAGAACTGGTAGACCCCGAAAACTAAGTATTAGAGAAGAGCGTAAAATTGCTCGAATTACAAAATTCACAAAATCCAAGTACCAGTACATCGGAAATTGCATCAGACCTCCAGCAACATATGCACAAGGAAGTACATCCGAATACAGTACGAAGAGTGCTGCATCGGGCAGGATACAATAGTAGAGTTGCGACGAGGAAACCCCATATTAGTAAAGTAAATAAAAAAAAGAGAGTAGAATTTGCAAAAGAACATATAAACGCCAGCAACCGACTTTTGGAAGAATATAGCATTTTCCGACGAGTCAAAATTTAATATTTTTGAGTGAGATGTCAATAAAAAAGTGTGGCGGAAAACTAATATGGATTAGAATCCCGAAAATATGCAACCGACGATGAAACACGGAGGTGGAAGTGTGATGGTCGGGGGGTGTATTGCTGCTCCTGGGTTCGGTAAATTAGTGATAATAGATAAAATAATGGATAAACATTTATATTTAAACATTTTGAATGAAAATTTACAAGAAAGTGCAAATAAAGTTGGTATTGGTAGAACATTTTACTTTCAACAAGACTGTGATCCGAAACATACAGCGTATATGGTGCGTCAGTGGTTGTTATACAATACTCCTCACATGTTAATAACTCCTCCACAATCGCGCGATTTAAATCCCATCGAAATGTATGGGCGAAACTTGAAAAAAATGTACGAAAATACGATATAACAAACAAAGAACATTTACAAGAATAATTAAAAAAGGAATGGTACAATACAGAAGCAGACTTCATAAAAAGTGTAGTGTTGTCGATGCCCAATAGATTACAAGAAGTAAGCCAGAAGGGAAATCCTAGGAAATATTAATTTAGAAAAAATTAAATGTACGAATACTTTTGTCCCAGCGATTTCTGACCGTCGTGTAAATTTCAATTCATATTAAATCACTCAATAATGTTATAGCCCCTATTTTTTTACTCATTCGTTGTTATAAGTGTTATGTATAATATACAGCAACATATGTTTGAATATAATTAATAATATAGAAAGTATTGATGCTACTATTTCTATATTCCAAGTGTACGAATACTTTAGTCCCCCACTGTATATTTTTACACATTTTTACCATTGCCGGTTTCCTCAACACTCAAGGAAGGCACTTTTGTGTGTTTAGTGGAATTTCTCGGGCGTAATACACTTTTAGCTGGTTCCAAATGGTCGGATCATCGACGCAGACCTCTACTGACAAGGAGAGTGCAAGCCCTTCTGGTCACTGATTTAGTTGAAACCTTGCACACTTGTAGATCTAGTCATTCTGTTCACGAAAATATACCACTATAGGGGCAAACGCTCAATATTTCCTGAGATAATTATGATTAAAGTTTTATTATTACGATAAATACAATTCTATTTAAAGTGTTTATCAAGTAATAAAATGGTTTATCGGGAAGATACAAGGATTTGTACGCCACCGACTCAAAATCAAATCCATGAGGACTTACTAACTTTTTTTTCTATCTCTTTTCAATGTATCTTTTCTATTTTCTGTTCATCTTTTATTCGCGGAAACATGTCGAATTTTAAATGAATTGTAAATAAAATGTCTCGTTAAAAAACTTCAATTCAATGAGCCTCAACGAGCGAAAGGTTTTATATTTCTGTTTTTTCTGTATCAAATAAAACTGAAGTTTTTTAATAAGACACTTTGTTTACAATTTATTTAAAATTCGACGTGTTTCCGCAAACAAAAAATGAACAGAAAATAAAAAAGATACAGTCAAAAAAGAAAGAAAAAAAATTTAGTAAGTTCTCACGGATTTAAACTTGAGTCCGCAGCATACAAATCCTTGCACATTTCCGGTAAACCATTTTATTACTTGATAAACACTTTAAATAGAATTGTACTTATCGTAATAATAAAACTTTAATCATAATTATCTCAAAAAATATTGAGTGTTTACTATAGTGCTATATTTTCGTGAACAAAATGACTAGATCTACAAGTGTGGAAGGTTTCAACTAAATCGGTGACCCGAAGGGCTTGCACTCTCCTTGTGAGACCAAGATGATCGACTGTATGCGGCACTTGGAGGAAAATTCTCCTGCTTTAATTAATCGAAAGCACGTACTCATGCAACAAGACAACGCAAAACCACACACCGCCAGGCAAACCAAGGAAAAGATCAAAGAACTCGACGCAATTGAACTTCTTCCACATATAACTTACAGTCCAGACCTTGCGCCTTCCGACTATCACCTTTTCCGCTACATGGCGCATTTCCTTCGCGGCTGCAACTGCAATAATCTAGGAGAGGCCGAAAATGTATGCCGCGAGTTTTTCGCCTCTAAGAACAATGAGTGGTACCGCAACGGGGCCGGATAACTTGTCGATAGATTCAAATGGTTTTTACTTTGAAACTTAATTGTTTTTTATTTGTTGTAAAATTATGTTTAAATTTGTAATAAATAACCGGAAAAAACTTAGGATCACCAGAATAGAACATCGAGAGGGACATACGACACAGCCATCGTCCGAGAGCTGTAACTCTCCGACCCCATCGTCGTCTTTGTATGCGTTGTCGGTCAATTTGTCGAAAATCGATCTAAAATAAAATCGAAGTTTGCAGGTTGCATTGAAACATGGACAACATTCAAGGAAGTGTCTCATAAGCTAATCTACACGCAACTAGGATTAAATAAAATGCAGAAATTACATTATTTGCGACTACCGTTGTCCGGATGAACTGAAACCGCAATCGGAGACTTTAGCATAACGGAAGAAAATTACGAAGCTACGCAAAAGCACCTCGTCTAAATCTACGACATTATTGCGTCACGCCGCCCTGCTACGCGACATTCCCGCGATGTCAGATGATTCGTCTGAATCGATTTGGCGAATCATATATAATTGCATATTCGCTCATTACAAGCACTCGGTCGATCATCGAACAACATCGCAAAGGATCTTCCGGCGAGCATCTTAATCGCGAAGATGGGGACCGAAACGCGGAAATCGTGGGAACGTACCTTAACACGTTGAGCCCGGCGCCGACTTTGCTGTCCTTTCCGTTCAGCCGGCAGCCGGCGAGCGATACAAAGTTGTAGGGTATCGCTAAGAGATAAGGAATTATTCTTTGTTGCGCTAATTTCGACGCCTTTTAGGTGTACGTGTGATTCTGTTCACTATATTTTCGTATGATGTATAAAAAAGTCACGTACGTACCTTCGAGAGGCGATCAATTGGAAAAGATCTATCGAAGTGTACAGATTGTTCGTAAAAAGAAAGTTGAGTTTAGTTTTGAAAATAATTATTGCCCATAACATTGAATATGTTGGAAAGAGAAGAAGATAGTGACACGTCAAGTGAAATATTTTTATCTTCCAAACGTCGCAGAGTAGTACGGTTGTCAACATCAGAAGATGATAATTCATTAGACGGACCGACGCCAGCCAAACGAAAATTCTAGTGCCGGTCCCCAGGGACCGGGGCACAGTGGGCCGAATCGCTGTTCTAGCTAATAAAAAGTCCAGAAATGAGTACCCTCGAAATCGTAATATTTTGGTACGAAATTCGTCCCAGGTAAATGGGAAACTACCTGCATATCATAAAACAGTACTGAACACGTTGAGCCCGGCATCGATATTACTGTGCTTTCCGTTTGGCCGGCAACGAGCAAGCATTTGTCAATATTCACGCGAGAATATACTTTGTTGTGACCTCCGTTCGAGACTGGAGCAATCAGAAGCGCACCACGGCAGAGAAAAGTACACTTTATATTATATATACTTGGATACTCATTGTCAGTGCTAAAAATAAAATCATAAAAGTGTTGATAACGAAACACAAGCAAGTAATTATAAGTTGTTTTTTCGCTTCCCGGTAATATAAATATCCAGTCCAGCCCTACGACACTGTAAAAATAATTCGCGAATAGACAAATGTTGCTTATTTTTGAAAATATTTGTTACCTAGAAAATCAAAAATGTCCGGAAGAGAAAGCGATAGTGATGCATCAAGTGAATTATTTTTATCATCAACACGTCGCCATCGCCGTGTATTACGATTGTCATCGCTGGAGGATAACAGTTCATCAGACCAGGCAATGGACCGTGACATAAATGCGAACGAAATTAGTAATGATTATGAATGGTTTGATCCAAAAGGCAATCAGCCAAATTTTGCGCCTTTTACGAGTGCTTATGGTGCCAAGAAAAGTAATGAGAAAGTGCAGAATTGTAGAAGAGTCGAAGATTTTTATGCACTTTTTGTCACTGACGAAATGTTTGAACACATCAGTGAGCAGACAAATCTTTATGCTGTTCAATACAGAATCGACTCTAGACAATCAGGTAAATGGAAGTCAACAAACAAAAATGAAATAAAACGTTTATTTGGACTGATAATCTGGATGGGAATGGAGAAGCTTCCATCCTATCGTCTATATTGGTCGCGGGATCCATTATTTGCTCAAACATTCCCGCAAAAAGTAATGAGCAGAGATCGCTTCGAAGCTCTCATGAAAATGTTGCATTTCGAAGATAGAGCTTTTGACGCTCGTGATCGTCTATCAAAAATTAAATATCTCATAAACGAATTGAAAAAAAATTTTCAAGCATATTACGATCCACTTAAGGTAGTATGCATTGACGAGTCATTGATTCCATTCCGGGGCCGAATTATATTCAGGCAATATTTGAAACAAAAAGGACATAAATATGGAATAAAAGTATTTAAATTGTGTTGTGGGCGTGGATACACATACAGTTTTCGTGTTTACAATGGTAAAACACTTGATAAGGATAATATAACGCCTTCGAACATTATAATGTCTTTATTTGACACTTTATTTTATAAAGGTCACACATTATGTACCGATAACTGGTACACCAGTGTCGATTTGGCGAATAAGCTAATAAACAAAAATACCCATCTAATTGGCACACATAGAACAAATCGTAAAGGGAACCCAAAGGAAGTACTAACTACTAAATTGAAACGCGGAAAAATTGTCGCCAAAGAGAATAATAATGGCATTACAGTGTTGAAATGGAAAGATAAGAGGGATGTTTTGGCTTTATCTACAAAATATTCAAGTGAAATGGTGAATGTAAATACGAAAAGACTAATTTGCACTAAACCAAAAATCATTGTTGAATATTGTTTAAAAAAGTGCATTTCGAAAAGAGGTTCGGGCGATATCGCACATAGCGACGCCCCTGGATTTGCGACCTCTAATTCTACCGTTATTAAAAATATCAATAATCGGGTAACTTCAACCGGCGGATTTCGGTAAACATCGTCTTGGCCTTGTCTGCCAGCGCGAGGGCATTGAACCACAAGGTCCAAAAAAGATGTTTGTCGAGACTCTAACGCCTGTTATTCGATTAATTCAAATTGAAAATAACGAAATGAGAAGGGGCGATTACGCATGAGAGTGAGAGAGAAAGAAGCTTCGTCCGTGAGGTATTAAATACCGTGCGCTCACGGACGAAAAGAGATTCCGTTAGTGATTTTCGAAGAGTTTCCGTTGAAAATATTCGAAGTGAATACTGCGTGGAGTCGCCGCGGAAAGAAGTCTCGAAATCAAACGGAACGGTCACGGAGTGAAGTTTGTTCGGTCGAAAAGTATGTGTCGTTTACGATTATCGTAATCTCGCGCATCGATCGAAAAAGCGGAAGAATTTATAATTAAACGCGGTTGGCGTTTAATTATGTGATTCGTGCGTTTCGCGTTCCGCAGCTCCGTGACATCGGTGGACACCCATAAAGTTCTTATGGGCCACTGACACAAGCACCTGAATTCCTCTGGAAAAGAGGAAAGAACAGTCGATGATCTCCGATTTTCGGAGCTCGACCAAGGCGGTAATAATCAACTATTCTGTCCCGTGCATCTCTGCTGTCCTTACCCCTTGTGAAGCATTAGGGGATGCACGCCCACAGAATGGCGTACGTCTTTCTTAAAATCCTGCCCACGAACAGCAGGTGTATTCTAGTGGAGGATTTCTCCTGCTCCCGTGCATCATGTGAAGATGGAATTCACGCACGGGGGTCTTGAAAAAGTCACAGAATACGCTCGATCTGTGGATCGAAGCAACGGTCGTTCCTTTACAGCTGCAAGGGCTATGATGCAATGGCTACGCCTGACGCAGTGTAGGCCCGGTAGTGCATGCACCAATGCTGTAGAAACAATGCACAGAGGCCCCAGCGGCTATGTGATTGCTACACTGGAGGCACTCTGCAGTTTCTGCAGGTACATGTACCAGGCCTTTATGGGACTACGAATTGCGTGTGTACTTACAACACACACGCAAGGGGAACGAACGGAAGAAGACGTTGTGTGTATTGCGATGGAATCGTCTATTTCATAGGCGAGCCGCATACACACATAAGAGAGTAGATCCTCGGTGTTTACCGCGACGCGGTCAAAAACACACAGACCCGTCGGGTCTATATGTGTTGTAGCATCGTGATGCTCAACACTTACTCTCTTAACGGGATTAACTACCGTCGCAAAAAC
This sequence comes from Tetrapedia diversipes, assembly GCA_033822845.1. Classification (NCBI taxonomy): domain Eukaryota; kingdom Metazoa; phylum Arthropoda; class Insecta; order Hymenoptera; family Apidae; genus Tetrapedia; species Tetrapedia diversipes. The sequence continues at coordinate 14,358 of JAOPTO010000850.1, forward strand.
TCGTCGCGACACGGCTGAACGCCGTGCAATAAGCCGACGATTCGGGCTTGACAATAATAAATATTTATCTTGTAAAACTCATACAGTCCACAATGTTCGCAGGTGAAGATCCTGACCTACCCGACGAGCCGGACCATTGGGCACCCACCAGGCCAGGCCAATACATCGGGAGGAAACAAAAATTCATATCTGTTCTTTCTAATTTGTATAATCCAAATAAACGGTGTTCCGGGCTGGAACACCAATATAAACGGAGCTCAGCGTTGACAATTTATTAGCCTTTATCGATACCACTCTCCCTCTCCCGGCTTACTCGAAGATTAGGGAAACTATTTCAGTAATATAGAAATTTCCTTAATCAAATTTCGAACAAATATAATAAGGCAAAGACGCCAATTGACCTATCAGATCAGATGAGTGCCTATAGCAGTCCCTTGAGAAAGACTATAAAATGGTACAAGAAGTTGGCGTTCGAGCTTTTATTGAATACTTCTGTTATAAACGCACTGCTCATGTTTGAAGAAGTAACCGGACAAAATATATCAGTCACATCATTTCGAAGACTAGGTGGATGCACTTACACAACAGCCAGATGTGGAAATTCCTAGGCATACTGGAAAACCATCTGTTCACCGATTACAAGTAAAAGAAGGAGACGTTCACAAAATCAGAAGATATTGTTCCGGATGTTATAACGAAAATTCAATGTTGTTTGGACGCCAGAAAGCCAGAAATCTGACTAAAAAAGTCATCACGTTTTGTAATTCATGTAAAAACAAACCACATTTTTGTTTAGAGTGTTTCAATAAACGTCATTAAAATTACTATATATTTATTTTTTAACTGTCGGTCAAAGTTCGTTATCAGTTCCTTAGGACCGACGCCGGCGTAACGAAAAGTTCACTGTCGGTCCCACGGGCTCAACGTGTTAACGGACACAGAGATGCTGAAAATCGACGATTTATTCAGATATTTGCGCAACGCGTAGCATCAATCCAAGAATTATGGAACGATAATATCCTCCATGCTTCCCTAATTTTAGTATTAAAAATGCTAAAATTATCGATGCATAATAAGGAGCATCCATATGAGCTTTTAATAAACAACCATGAAATAAATATATAGGAATCTTAACTATAAAAGATACGTTCGACGTGCCACCAAGTTCTATCGACAGAACGCGATCGAATCCAATGCGCAATCAGATCGGCCATCTGCGAACGCAAACTCCGACACAGACCAAACGACACGTATACAGGACGAATTCCGCACACAACATTTCGACATCGTCACCTACTCTACGCTCGCAACGAAGATCGACACCATTATCATCATCGCGTACTCAACGCAGACCAACGCCACCGTCTTCGTGCTCAATGCCGATTCACGTCGCCGTATGGAGCAAGGAAGACGGGATATAGTGACGCAAGATGCGCTGTTTGCGACGCACCGCACGCTGTCTACCAGTGTCAACGTTTTATGGACTCCGTCGTATCACATCACAGAGAGGTTGCTCGGAAGACACATCTGTGCCCCGATTGCTTACAGCCTGACCATCAGACAGAGGACTGCAAGACCTCAGGATTTCGCGTGTGCAACCGGCAGCACAACACGAAAGCTGCATCAAGATCAGCATCCGGAAATGAAATCCTGACTCGAACCGATAATTAGAAAATCCGACCTCCTGAAGGCCACTACTTTCGTGATCAATAGATAAACCGAATTGATGGCTACCGTAGTAGTATACGTGCTAGATCGCGATCGAGAACCGATTGAATATCGGATGTTGATAGACATATGTTCGAGCGCAAACCGGTTTCAACAACGATTAAATCAAGACTCTCCGGCTACAAACGGTGCTTGACGTTCTTCGTGATTCCACGGATCGCTGGACCGATACCGGATCAACGGATCGATCGTTTGTGGTTTACGATACCATCCAATATCAAACTCACACATCCACAATTTCATCGACCGACATATGTGGACATACTAATCGGCACGGGTCTACGTTATCGTCTCTCAGCATCGGCCAGCATCGACTCTTCTCTCGTAATGGACCTGATTCGGTTCTCCGAAAAATACAATTTGGATCGATCATCAGGGAGAGCGTGTCAACAATGACAGTACAGACGACCTTCAAAGGTGGAGTTGGAAGAAGTATCTGAGACGCGACACCTTTCAGCTGAAGGAGAATGTGAGCAGCACTATCGAGACCACGTAGTGCGAGACCAAAACGGCCGTTATATCGCCGCACACTCATTTAACTTACAAGGGAACACCGCGAACTGTCATTCACGGATTTGAATGAAACTTTGTGGGATTATAGAGTGATCCAAGACAAGAATAACGGTATGCTTCATTTCGGCCCAATCGCTCTTTTTAAGGGTGTGAAAACTAACCTCAAAGTCAAATCGACACTTCCACTTTTTCGCGTATATCTGTTAAAGTATAAGAGACAGAGAAAAATGTTTTAGATAAAAGTTTAATGGTATAATGAGCGCTATAATTTTACTTTAAGAAAATTTTTTGAAATGTCTTCCTTGTTAAAAAAAAAAATTTTTCTTGCGTTATTTTAAACAATTTTTACATTTTCATAATCACTAAAAATATTACGTATTTTATTCTGAATTCAACCATGTATATTATTTTTACTATGCAACACCAACTTATCTAAATATACGACGTAACGTACACCGCGCGCACGATTTCGGCCTAACAACTCACAGTAAGTTACATACTCGGATTTCTTTTTCTCGTTAAAGGTCATAATATATGACGATTACGAATGTGATAACATAAAAACAGCAAAATATAAAATATTATATGAAGATTGATGGCATATCACATACATTGCGCTATGTTTCATATATAAATGTATAAATATTGATTTCATACTTATTTAACATTTTATTCTACTTTGAATGCAAGTATACATATATTTCACCCGACATAGATTTCACAGGTGATGTTCGTCAAAAAAATGTTCTGAAGGTAGATACTTTTTACATCAAGTACATCTTATAGTAACAGGCTTATTACACATAATAAGGGGGCAGGTCTTGCCCTCCGCCAATCGACAGGACGGGGCGCCGCACTGTCCGTCCCAGCCGGCCGCCCCGCCCTTCGCTTCTTCCTTTGTTTCCGCGTGGCCACCTGCCACGCGGAGTCTTCCCGCTGTTCGCGTCTCTCCGGCTGCTTCGTCCCACCTGGGGACTCTGTAGCTGGTGGTCCCGTCACCCTCGAGGACGGCGCCGACATGCCGACCCCTCGCGCCGCCGCCAGAGATCAGCTCCGCCTTCAGGGCTGCCAGCTTCCTGTCCACCATTCCCGCGATGGACTCGATGAGCCGGTCCGCCACTACGTCACTCGTTGCAAGTCCTCCATGTTGCCCCGGTTCCGGACGCCCCGCCAATTCCGCCGCCGACGCCGCCGACTCCACCACTGCTTCTCTTACGCGGTCTACCCGTCGCGTCAGGGAGCTCCCGGTCTGGGAGGCTCCCCCCATCTTCGCGACGGTGCTCTTCAGCTGAGACAGCTCCATCCGGACCTGCCTCAGCTCCGTATGCAGCTGCTGGTTTTCTTTTTGCAACCAGCCTCCGTCGCTGCTCGCTGATGATCGCTTCACCAGCTCCGCAGCAGCAGCCCTCGCAGTGACGGCAGCAACCCTAAGCTGCCGCACGAACCGGCCCTGCAGGTGCCTCGATCTAGTCGACACCTTTTCGACGGTCCTCATGTGCTCAAGTATGAGGCCGCCGAGGCCACCCGATGCCTCCTGCTGTAGCGTCTTGGAGAGCTGGTCCTCGTCCGGGAGCGATGCCCTCAAGGACCGGCAGTACCTCACCGGGCAGCCGCCTTCTGCCTGTGAAGAGGAGACCATCCTCGCCCTCCTCTTCACCCCACGCCTGGCGGCGGACCGCGCAAATGCACGGCCATCCACCGAGGATCCAGACGTCTCCGATCCGTCTGTGCGCGCCGCCGTTAACGCGACCGGGGATTACTCCCCAGTGCGTCTTCGCATCCTGCGCCCACTCCTTGCGCCTGATGCCTCAAGATCGCCAGTAGTCCTGTTAGACGTGGCGGCCTGGTTAGCCACCGCCAACGTCTCACGGTCGTTGGATAACGATCCATGGGGGCCCGCTCTACAACCACCCAACGGACCGGTACTGGGGTGTCCCTCCCGTGCACCGTAAACGTGTTTCCTATCAGTAGATCCAGCCATATTTGTTTTTTGTTTTATGTCGCCAAGGTCGTCATCGATAGTTCCATCCTGGTACCACACACTCTTTCGCACTCTTGTCCCGACAAGGTCGGTGCAGAGTCCCAGGGAGCCCCTCGTGGAGGTGAGGTGTGTGGGTTTGGTCAGTAGAGTCCCACTAACTTCACCGAAATTTTCGTCCTAGCAGGACGATGCCCGGGATTACCCCCCTTACGGTGTGCACCGAGACATGTACTCACTATTCTGAGGAATATCAGTTCCATCAGGGTTTTTGACACGACAGGCCGCCGTGAAAGACTATACCAACCTTGTGCTCCCCAGTTTTCACACCCTTAAAGAGCGATTGGGCCGAAATGAAGCATACTGTTATTCTTGTCTTGGATCACTCTATAATCCCACAAAGTTTCATTCAAATCCGTGAATGACAGTTCGCGGTGTTCCCTTGTTAGTGCTTCGTCTGTGTCCTTATTAAATTGCACTCAGTTACAGGAATATTGTCCAATAATATAATTTCTTTAACTAATTTATTCCGAATAATTAAATTTAATTGTGTCTAGACAGAATATTATAGCGTTTACTAATAAACTCCTCCACAGTCGATAAACACACAAATATTGTATTTTAGCAATATTGAATTAGTAAATCACTTTATATTATCATTTTAGTTCACTATTTTCTTAAGATCTTAGTGCTTCGTCTGTGTCCTTATTGAATTGCACTCAGTTACAGGAATATTGTCCAATAATTTAATTTGTTTAACTAATATATTCGGATTAATTAAATTTAATTGTGGCTAGTCGGAATATTTTAGCGTTTACTAAATGTCCCCCTCCTCAGTTGTTAAACACAAAAATATTGTGTTTTAGCCATATTGAATTAATAAATCACTTTATATTATCATTTTAGTTCACTATTTTCTTAAGATCTTAGTGTTTCGTCGGTGTCCTTGTTGAATTGCACTCATTTACATGTATATTGTCCAATAATTTAATTTGTTTAACTTATATATTCGGATTAATTAAATTTAATTGTGGCTAGTCAGAATATTTTAGCGTTTACTAATGTCCCCCTCCTCAGTTGTTAAACACAAAAATATTGTATTTTAGCCATATTGAATTAGTAAATCACTTTATATTATCATTTCAGTTCACTACTTTCTTAAGATCTTAGTGTTTCGTCGGTGTCCTTGTTGAATTGCACGCATTTACATGTATATTGTCCAATAATTTAATTTGTTTAACTAATTTATTCTGAATAATTAAATTTAATTGTGGCTACTCAGAATATTTTAGCGTTTACTAAATGTCCCCCTCCTCAGTTGTTAAACACAAAAATATTGTGTTTTAGCCATATTGGATTAGTAAATCACTTTATATTATCATTTTAGTTCACTGTTTTCTTAAGATCTTAGATATATTCGGATTAATTAAATTTAATTGTGGCTAGTCGGAATATTTTAGCGTTTACTAAATGTCCCCCTCCTCAGTTGTTAAACACAAAAATATTGTGTTTTAGCCATATTGAATTAGTAAATCACACTATATTATCATTTTAGTTCACTATTTTCTTAAGATCTTAGTGCTTCGTCTGCTAATTTTAATTTGTTTAACATATATATGTTATTCGCATTAATTAGCTATACTACTCGCTAGCATTAACCCTTATTCGTTAAGTTACCGCTAGTGATAAGTCCATAGCCGATAAGTTTCCAGTTCCAGTTCAAGCTCGACACAACTCGAGCTCTAGTACTACGTCCGGTCTGCAACCCTTGCAGACTTCGACTCACTCGCTCTTGGCAAACGGCCAAGAGCATTCGAATCACAAATTCAATTCCTACTAGTTCTATTTCGTCTTAAGTTAGTTTTTGTAAAAGTTTTGTATTAAGTGTCTTAGAATATATTTTGTGGCTTTATATTTTAAATCAAGACTCAGTCATTTTCATCAACCTCGTTTCAATTCCTAAAGGCATTTTTGAGTGGGATTTTTAGTGAGCTGACACAGAATTCGAATCCTATATTCAGACATCAAAGCGACTACTCAGTCAGGATCTGCGTACCAGCAATAAAGCTGCTGGTTGCAACCGGGCTGTTTAAGCTTGATAGCTAAATAGCGGCTGGTTGTTCGTCTCTCCTGATTTAGGGGATCTCGTGTACCAGCTAAATAGCGGCTGGTTGTGGGTCTTCCTATCTACCGCCGTCGCGTACCAGCTGAAAAGCGGCTGGTTGTGGCGTACGTGGTTGAAGGTGTCTGAACGGATCACTAGCTCGACCGAAGCCGAGGTTTCCATAGCTCAATGCCTAAGAACCGCCGTCGTGCCGGTCGACGTGTACAACTACGCCGTCTCCTCCACGCCTATTTTACGCGACCACAATCAATTCCGTGCATCGACCACCAACCTGAGGACCAGCACATCCAACACAGTCAGAGCACGCAGCCTCAGGACCAAACGACAGTTCCAGTCACCGCAGCATCCCCAACCACTTGGAAACTGACAGCGCTGAATATCGCTCCTCACCTGCCAGACGTGGAGAATATTTGTATCGAGGACCCCAGATTCGAGTTGTATCTCCGAGTGCGACAACACCGTCTTCGCTACGAGTACTGAATGGGTGAGCGCTAGCCTGTAAGACCGCGATACCAAATTTCCGGTGCAAACGTTAACGCGTGTAAACACTAAAAGCTTCGACTAACGTCGCGACTCGGAATTGGGAATAGGGCAATAGGTCAAACCCCGCGCCGGGGTCCCGTCCTGGACGTGACATACATGGTATGTCCTGAAAGTAATGTCAGTCATTTTATTGTGTCGCGACTGCATGTCGGAGCGAGATTAGACCGGTTAAAACTGGTAGTGGTGGGTGTCAGCTAAACAGCGCCCCCACGCTCGGTGTGCTCCGAGCATCCGAAGAGTGAGGACGAGCCTATCCGTGAGAAGTGTTTTGTATCCTTGTACAAGTAAAAATGCAGCGCTCGTTCGAGCAAAGAGTTGCGATCAAGTTTTGCGTGAAACTTGGAAAGACCGCGACGGAGACTGTTTCTTTGGTCAAGTTAGCTTACAAAGAAGATGCCCTGTCAGATCGTCAAGTGTTTCGGTGGCACAAGGCCTTTTTGAAAGGCCGGGAAGAGGTCGACGACGAGGACCGCGCCGGACGGCCATCAACGACCACCACAGCCGACAATGTGACGCGAGTGAGGGAATTGTTGAACTCAGACCGACGATTAAGTGTTCGTTTAATGGCCGATATGTTAAATATTGCAAAAACTCAAGTTTATGATATCGTCAAGAACCATATCGGCATACGGAAGGTGTGCGCTAAGATGGTACCAAAAGGGCTCACTGAGGACCAAAAGTCGCGCCGCGTTGAAACGTGCCAAGAAAACCTCGATTTGTGCAAACGTGATCCCCAATTTTTGGATAACGTTATTACAGGTGACGAGACTTGGGTATTTGAATATGACCCGGAAACGAAAAGGCAATCTTCGGAGTGGCACACGCCAGCGTCCCCTCGCCCGAAGAAAGCCAGGATGAGCAAATCCAAGGTGAAAATCATGCTTATCGCGTTTTTTGACATCCGCGGACTGGTTCATCACGAGTTTGTAGAACCTGGTACAACTGTGAACTCCAAATTTTATCTGGAAGTCCTCAAACGACTGAAACACAGAGTTCAACGCGTCCGGCCAGACATCGCAGACAACTGGAGGTTGCACCACGACAATGCTCCGGCCCACACCGCATTTATCATCTCCGACTACCTGGTTAAAGCAGGGGTGCCAGCGATCCCCCAGCCCCCGTACAGCCCGGACGTAGCTCCCCCCGACTTCTTTTTGTTTCCACGCCTCAAAACACACATGAAAGGCAAGCATTTCGGGACAGTAGACGGAATCAAAGGAGCTTGTACCGCGGCATTGAAGGACATTCCGAAGGAAGCCTACCGCAATGCATTCGAGAGCTGGAAGACTCGCTGGAGCCGATGTATTGACGCAGAAGGAGCCTATTTTGAAGATTTTTAATCACTTGTAACGAACAGTTCAATAAATGATTTTTAATCGTCTTACTGACATTACTTTCAGGACATACCTTGTATATCGGAGCGGCGAGCGCGGGACAGCACGCGAGAGGCAAGAATGCTTAGGAGACAGCATCAAATAAATTTATTAGAAGCTGCCGAATCAGCAGAAGGTTTATTATATGGCCCTGGAATAGACGACTCGGTGTAAGTTGAAAAAAAAATTTTTTACTATGTGTAAAATGATTCTGAAACTTTGAACGCGTTTATCTCGAAACTATGTTTTTCAAGTCGGTGAGCACGATTTCTCAAAAACGGCTGAACCGATCGGGCTGAAATTTGTACACAAGCTTTATAGATACATTATCTCGTAATTAATCGTAGCTTTTGGCTCTGCGACTAATATTTTTTTTTTTATGGACGATTTTAGGGCAAAATTTTCATGAAAAGTCGATATTCCAACTTTGAAAGGCTACCATTTCCTTAAAAGTGAATATTTTGCAAAACCGAACGATCAATTACGAGATTATACATTCTGCTAACGAAATATCGGTGTTTTTTTAATTTCAGATAATCCAGTCTCCAGATATCGTGCTCACCGCAAAACGTGTTTTTTTGGAGGCGCTCGCGGAGATTGGCTGTAGCGGCTACAGGAGTCGTTCTTTTTACAGGAAAAAAATTCACAATAGAGTTCAAGAGTTGTACAATATGTGCCCCAATTTTGAAAAGAATCGATTAAACTGTTTCTTCAAAAAAAATTCGTGAAAAACCCCTTTTTTTCGGCCTTCCAAGTGCGCATAACCCCTTAACTTACAAGGGATAATATAGTGTGATTTACTAATTCAATATGGCTAAAACACAATATTTGTGTGTTTATCAACTGCGGAGGGGGATAGGTAGTAAACGGAAAAATATTCTGACTAGACACAATTAAATTTAATTATTCGGAATAAATTAGTTAAAGAAATTATATTATTGGACAATATTCCTGTAAATGGGTGCAATTCAATAAGGACACACACGAAGCACTAAGATCTTAAGAAAATAGTGAACTAAAATGATAATATAAAGTGATTTACTAATTCAATATGGCTAAAACACAATATTTTTGTGTTTAACAACTGAGGAGGGGGACATTTAGTAAACGCTAAAATATTCTGACTAGCCACAATTAAATTTAATTAATCCGAATATATAAGTTAAACAAATTAAATTATTGGACAATATACATGTAAATGAGTGAAATTCAACAAGGACACGACGAAACACTAAGATCTTAAGAAAATAGTGAACTAAAATGATAATATAAAGTGATTTACTAATTCAATATGGCTAAAACACAATATTTTTGTGTTTAACAACTGAGGAGGGGGACATTTAGTAAACGCTAAAATATTCTGACTAGCCACAATTAAATTTAATTAATCCGAATATATAAGTTAAACAAATTAAATTATTGGACAATATACATGTAAATGAGTGCAATTCAACAAGGACACCGACGAAACACTAAGATCTTAAGAAAATAGTGAACTAAAATGATAATATAAAGTGATTTACTAATTCAATATTGCTAAAATAAAATATTTTTGTGTTTGTCGACCGTGGAGGGGGTTATTAGTAAACGCTATAATATTCTGTCTAGACACAATTAAATTTAATTATTCGGAATAAATTAGTTAAAGAAATTATATTATTGGACAATATTCCTGTAACTGAGTGCAATTTAATAAGGACACAGACGAAGCACTAACAAGGGAACACCGCGAACTGTCATTCACGGATTTGAATGAAACTTTGTGGGATTATAGAGTGATCCAAGACAAGAATAACAGTATGCTTCATTTCGGCCCAATCGCTCTTTAAGGGTGTGAAAACTGGGGAGCACAAGGTTGGTATAGTCTTTCACGGCGGCCTGTCGTGTCAAAAACCCTGATGGAACTGATATTCCTCAGAATAGTGAGTACATGTCTCGGTGCACACCGTAAGGGGGGTAATCCCGGGCATCGTCCTGCTAGGACGAAAATTTCGGTGAAGTTAGTGGGACTCTACTGACCAAACCCACACACCTCACCTCCACGAGGGGCTCCCTGGGACTCTGCACCGACCTTGTCGGGACAAGAGTGCGAAAGAGTGTGTGGTACCAGGATGGAACTATCGATGACGACCTTGGCGACATAAAACAAAAAACAAATATGGCTGGATCTACTGATAGGAAACACGTTTACGGTGCACGGGAGGGACACCCCAGTACCGGTCCGTTG
>JAOPTO010000851.1:0-126261 GCA_033822845.1 Tetrapedia diversipes
GTTAATGAGTGAGAGTTGCATATAGTAGTTAATTATAATATCATTATTATACAAAATAAATATATTATGACTTACTGGATCGAAATATTGTTAGACCCAGCAACTCAACTTACGCAAATCTCTTTCGTTTTAGTACGAAAAAAGACTGGAGACATATGGCTATGCGTAGATTATAAGGATTTGAACAAGTTAACCACTAAGGACAATTTTCCAGCCACACTAATTGATGATTGTTTGGACCATTTGCACAATAAAAAGATTTTTACGAAGCTAGATTTAAGAAATGGAATTCACCACGTTAAAGCAGTCGAGTTATACGTTAAGTATACTGTTGGATTCCTATCATTTTCCTTCTTATCAATTATCCTATTGCAACAGTCAACCATCCAATAGTCATCCTTTACCAAATATTGTGCTACTTAAACCCTTACTTTCTACTGACTCATCCATGTCCTTTGCTCCCTAACTCATTCGAACCCCTTGAACTCCAAATTTTCCTCATCCTATCTCATCCCTACCACACCATTTTTCCAAACATTTAAAGGAACCATAATCCAGACTGCATAAGCAGAGAGTTCAGTCTAAGACAGTCCCCTAACACCTCGCTGAAGAATAAAACTTAAAACCTCGTAAAATTGTGTCACGTTGTTTCTTTTACCCCGGGAATACAATAGTACTTATAAAAGTACTAAAACTGTATTTACGAATTTTGAGATATCTATATAAATAAAATATTTATACTTACATCAGTATTGAAGTCAACAACATGCAAATACCACAAGTGCTTCCTTATGGAAGTGACAACCAGAGGACATAAATCTGTGCAAAAGCCGGATTGCGTTCTAAGCTAGAATAATGTCAAAAAACGAGTCGATCTTTCTGACCAAATGTCAGCTTACTATAGTTCACTAAGAAAAACTATTAAATGGTATAGAAAGAGAATATTAGAATTGATTTGTAGCACTATGTTAGTAAATGCATTTACATATCAAATTTGGCACACGTAAAAATATCTATATATTAAATTTTCGTAAAAGAATAATTGACGCTCTTTTGAAAGTTGAAAATGAACCTCTTCCGCTGAATCCATTCCGTCATATTCTGACGAAATATGATGGACCTCTACGAACTGCAAGGAAATGATGTAAGAACTACTATCGTTTAATAAGTGAAAAGGAAGCTAGGGGAAATGCCATGAAGAAGACCATAAGAGTCTCACTTATTGCTTAGCCTGTAAAAATAAACCAGTGCTTTGTACACCAAGTTTTGTAGTTCATAAATGAAATATATTTAAAATATAATTATTGCTCATTTTGACTATTTTGTTTCACGAATTGGTTGTTCTTTATATTGAAAACAACTGTAAAAATAATTTTCTTTTATTTTTCATCATCTAATCCCTTCCCAGCTATTGAATTTAAAAAAATGTGGACCACCGGTGGTTTACACCGCCAGATGAAAGTAATTCCCGGATTGAACGTGTTAAGTGCACCAAAATCTGAAATGTTTATCCAAAATTGGTTGCGGTGCAAAATCGACTACACGAAAAAAATTGTATGAAGCAAAATAGTAATGATGTCACAACTGTTAAATTTGTTTTGAAAGGCTAGCAGATTGTAGATAATACTAAGTATGTTATTTGTTTTGTATTCAACATGCAAATATTGAACAAAACATTATTTTTGTTAAAATGTCCTCTGTATGTTCAGTTTTGATCCTTACTATATATATAATTTATTTATTTTTTCTATTGTACTTCAGTGTGTTCATCGTATCAAATTGGAAGTGTTCAAAACCGTTTTCTACGTCTTGCCATTTAACGTATAGGACATCTTATGTCTTTGCGAGATCATAATTACGTACACCTCGAAACCAAATTAAATCTACTTCCCCTTGCAAGGAGACGTGTAATGGGTAATCTATTATTTACCTTCAAAATACTTCATAGTCATATTAATTGCACTGAAATACTATCGTTATTTGGTATTAATTCGTCACTTGCATCTATTAGAAATCACATCCTATCTTCACAAGAAAATGATCGTACGTTGTTTGGCATACAAAATTGTATTAATCGCGTAATTATCAACGTAAATAACATTTGTAAGGAAATGGATATTTTTTCGTCCTTCGATTACTTCAGGCGTAAAGTACTTCATCCATTGTTCACCTACGACTAATTTCTAATTTTCTCATTACTCATTTGCAACTTGTTGTAACCCCTAATTTGTAATCTATGTGTATTAAAGGTTTAATCCGCATACTAAATAAATAAATCAATAAAGACGACCACAAAGTATGGAAGCTTAGGAAAGCAATCTATGGCTTAAAGCAAGCTTCAAAAGTTTGATATAATAAAATCAATTACATACTGTTAAAATTAGGATTTAAACAAAGTTTAATTGCTCCTTGCGTATACACGAAGATTAATGAAAACATAAAATTAATAATTGCTATGAAAGTCTAAGACATATTAATATTTAATAAAAACAACATGGAAAAGAAAGTAGTAAAAGAATTAGCCTCAGAATTCGAGATTAAAGACTTAGGAGCGGTAAAATCAATCTTAGGAATCAGAGTTGAAAGAAAGGGGGTCAGATTAACTCTAGATCAAGAAATTTATGAATGTGTTAAAGAAATTTAATATATCAGAAAGTAAACCAACACGCCATATCCAGTAGGTTTAAGATTAGAACACACAAATGTAAATGATGAGTGACCAGGAACTGATCTGGCTGACTGAGAGGGTACGACAAGGTTGTCCCCTTAACCCAATGCTGTTTGCCTTATATATAGCAGATATGGAAGATCAGCTGAAAACGGAGGGCATTTGAGGGGTAGAGATAGGGGATTCAAGAATATGAAGTCTAGACGAAAGATTGATCAGGGATAGCTTTAGAAAAAGAATGTGTGGAATATCTGTATAATAGACTGGTGGCAAGCGTAATGAGCTAGGGGGTGGAACGAAAAAGTACAAACGAAGTATATAAAGTGGTGTCTTAGATTAGACAGATAAATGCTAAATTACATAGTACGAAAGCAAATCCTAAGGAATAAAGTTCACATTAACATAATGAATTGGGCTGGAAGATTCGAGGGAAAGACAGACGGAGAAAACAGCAAGCCTCTGTTAAACAAATCCGTAGAAAAAGTAATAGAATATCACGAAAAAACAAGGTAGGGAAGACTGAGGAGGAAGTATATCAACGATTGTGGATTCAGTTAGAAAGCTCTAGAACAACAAAAAATGAGAGGAGTAAAAGTAAGTAAAACTAAGCAGTAACATAGAAGATAATAATAAATATTAGAAAAGTGAGGAGAGGAAGAAATGCATACTGTGCAAAGAAAAAGCAGGCACATTATGGCATATGCTTAACGAATTCAAAGATCTAAACAATGCGCAATTCAATATGCAAGAAATCATAACAGAGGAATATACAGAGGAGGCAATAGAATGGTGCAGAGTATTAGATAGGGAAGGAAAAGAAAGACCTCGGGAAATGAATAATGTATAGAGTAGCGATAGTAAGTTAATCCAACAAGAGTATGAATGTATATAATATCGATAGTATATGTGGTATAGGTGGAGGTGTACGCGAAGACGTGCGGAGTGATTATAGTAATTTAGATAAGTAAAATAATAGATTAGAATAGAGAAGAAAAAGATAGGAATACCAAAAACTTGGTCATAATAAGAAAAAATCAATGTTGTATGCCAACGCACAGAATTAACAACAGAATATGATGTAAAAATAGCAATTATATTTTAGATATATATTCTAAACGAGTTGAGAGAGGAATAAGAGACAAAAGGTACTAATTTAAAACCGAGTCAATTTCCGAGGATTATATGTTAAAATAACTCAATCTATAATATGTTTTAGGAATACAGTATGATTTCAGTTTATTTGAATGTGCTGTTACTTAAATTTTCTCGTAAATAAAGTATGATTTAAAAATATTTTTATTCAACATTCACCATTAGTGAATGTCAACATTTTCCGGTATAAGTGGGAAATAAGGATATTTAGCAAACATTTCTGACATACACCAAGCGACGATGTCAATCTTGACATTCAAATCGAAATTCTCCAATTTCGGTCTTTCATGCTAACAGGTACATAATACTATTCACTATAATAAAAACTCCTCCACAGAATACTAACCTAAATTCCATAGAACATTTACATGCAGAAATTGAAAAAAAACTCAGACATTATTGAATAATTTCAAAAGATTTATTAAGAAATAAAATTCATAAAATATATACTCCACCAAAAGGGATACAAGTAAGAAACTTGTACATGACATGCAAAGTCAGTAAATTGTTAAAGCATATTATTGGTGCTAAAAGACTAATCAGATATTAACATTAAAAAATTTAAAAATTATTTATATATTCAAATACTCTTGTACATTTATAGTTTATACACCATAAATCTTATTTTCAGATTTGTTTATAATTTTACTGATATATTCTTAAGACTTCCATCTAATGTTTTTTACAACATTAAGTAGAAAATTTAAACCTAATACATGTATTTCACTTGTTGATGATGTAGATGGCAATTGTTCAAATAATTTTTCAAGTTACAACTGGTTCCAATTTGTACAAGCTAAATAAAAGTTTCTAAACATCAAGGAATTTATATATTTTCACAATCCTCCTGTAAAAGCAGCTTGAAAACATAAAAAATGACATCAGCAAAGATTGGAAACAATGTTAAAAAGGCTGTAATAAAAGAATTATTCACTAAAAAGGAAAAACTTATGAAAGGCATCATAAAATCCGAACCTGAAAACAAAATGAAACATCTAAAAGAATGATAGTCCTAATGGAACAAATGATGGCACACAGTGTCCATATTGTGGCAGTTAATTCCAAAACAATGCTCAGAAGATAAAAACTTATAGAAGTTAAGAAATAGAGGAAGTAAGAGATTTAGAGAATTACTTCATCGAATTTTCTTCAACATTTAAATTTGATCACCAAGAACAATAAAACACTATTAAAACGTACTATATTTCAATAATAAAAACATTAACATAATCCTTATGAAAAGGTTTATAGAAAAATAATTATATAACAGAAAATACGAAAAATACATATATAAATAATTTCAAAAACTCAAACAGAAGTTTTTTGATCATACAATTATATTAGGTATTTTTTTTCTCAGATCCTGACTTTCACAGAATTTACATTTTTTTTTAACTGTACTTAAAAGTATATAGATTTCAAAGTTCTACCCTACCTTATATAAAAGAAAAATGATGTTTCTTTAATTTGTGACAAATTCAGAGTAAAATGTCAACTATACTTTCATTGCAAATCTGTGTTTTGCTATGTAATATTAGATATGCACGTTTTTATCATATTAACAAAAACCAAAGCTTTAAATTATTGTACTTTATAAAACCAAATACATTTCATGTTTATAAAGCCGAAATATATTACTGTCATCAATAAGCTAGAATCACTTTTCAATGTAGGTAATATAAAAAGCAATAAACAATTTTTTAAATATCATATAAAAGTTGGAAATAACACCTTTAACGCTTTCTAACTGGTAGTTTTGACAAGCCTTCTTTTGATTATTTTATGATTAAAAAAAACGTTACGGAATTACAACTTGAGAAACATTTATGAATATTAATAGATATTTATTATAAATTTTAAATTAAATATTACACAATAACATTATCAAATTAAGTTTAAGATAAACTAATCACAAATCATTAAAGGAACTTGATTGTTTTAAGCATTTCACACAAAATAATAAAAGTATTTTGTTTATTGCTCTGATTGTTTATTTGTTTAATATATCTATCATTATATGTGAATTATATTTATTACTTACCAGGAAATCCATGAAATATGATTCAAAACATCAATGTAATGTAAGCACCTCTTTTTACTGATTATGTATGAAGCAGAATTCTCTCTATTACTTTTAGTCTTAAATCACTTAATTCCAAATGAAGTTGTATGTTTTATCATGAGCCACCTAGACATAAACCATATACAACTTTATTTATGGAATATATCTATGTTCTCCTTTAAATTAAAACGTTTATGATTATATATACAATAAGTTGTAATATGTGGAGAAATACACATTCTATATGAAACAAATGTGTACTTTAAATATAAAATACCTCAAACATATATTATATCTGAAAGTTAAAACAATTTCTTATTTAAATCTTATTTCATTACTCACGTATATAAAAATATGAATTTGCATAGAAATGCAGTCTAATTATAACAGTTTCCTTTACTTATTTTAATTAAGAAAGACTAATAATTGAAATAAAATATCACCTGGCCTTTTTTATATAAATATCCTATTCGTTTGCTCCAGCTTCTTCTACATTGTTTTTACTATAAACTTCTGGCCTTTCTTGTTTCTATTCGTATATTTCCATATATTATTGCAAATTAAAGCACTTCAATTTGCATATACCGTATAACTTTACTTTTGTTGTATTCATAATCTTAAAGACAATTTCCGACTTTTCTCTAGATGTTTTCACCATCTGTTTAGTTTCACTTTTGTCACATTTGTATCCCAATACAAAATATTTCATTCTTTTCAATGATTTGATAACCTAAAAATGAGCAAAAATATAGCAAATAAAAACGAGTGAGCATGAAAGAAATAAAAGACGTATCTAAATAACAAACAGAATGTAACGTATGAAAATTCAAAAAATATGTACTTACACGTGTGACATTACCTCATCAAGTACGCTACACGAACAGTATATACAGGTACATTTTATCCTATTTCAGAGGAAAGGGGAGAAAGAAACAGAACTCACTCTGATTTCTGATCTGACTCGAGTGAAGTACAAACTCCACGCGGGTATTCCTGAGACTGCTTGATTTATAGTGGCTGGCGGAAACGCCGGAAGCCCTAGGGACTTTTCCCTAGCTGACTCTAGCGTTCATGTTTCGTGGTTGACGATGCTGTCGTCAACCACGCCAGCTGGCGGTACTATGCGCGAGTCACATTCTGCTGCCTACAGATCAGAATAGTTTAGGAAAACAACTAAATACAAATAATACCCCCCTTTCTATCCCTATTTTTCTGTTCCTCTCCACAGCCCTTATGTCTACGGCTAGATCTCAGGTGGTAATACTCCTACAAATCCCACGTCTCAAGCATGTGCAATACTTGATTCTTGTGACCTCCGCGATAACCCCCTGCATAACATAGAATTCCGATGAAACGCCTTACACCCCATATATGGGTAGATTTTATCCTATTTCAGAGGAAAGGGGAGAAAGTAACAGAACTCTTACTCTCGTTTCTGATCTGACTTTATTGAAGTACTAACTCCACGCGAGTATTCCTGAAACTGCTTGATTTATAGTGGCTGGCGGAAACCCTTATCTTGATATATAGTGG
This sequence comes from Tetrapedia diversipes, assembly GCA_033822845.1. NCBI lineage: Eukaryota > Metazoa > Arthropoda > Insecta > Hymenoptera > Apidae > Tetrapedia > Tetrapedia diversipes. Next base: position 7,416 of record JAOPTO010000851.1, read on the forward strand.
CTGACGACAGCATCGTCAACCATAGAACATGGACGCTAGAGTCGGCTAGGGAAAAGTCCCTAGGGCTTCCGGCGATTCCGCCAGCCACCATGAAAAAGGTAGTCTCAGGAATACCCGCGTGGAGTTAACACGTAGAATAAAGTGAGACCAGAACCAGAGCAAGAATCTAGTTGATTTCGTACCTTTCCTCTAGAGTAGGATAAAACCTACAGATTAGAATAGTTTAGGAAAACAAACAGATACAAATAATACCCCTCCTTTCTATCCCTATTTTTCTGTTCCTCTTCACAGCCCTTATGTCTACGGCTGTATCTTAGGTATGAATAATCCTTCAAACCCCGTGCTTCAAGCATGTGCAATACTTGGTACTTGTGACCCCCGCGATAACCCCCTGCATAACATAGAATTCCGACGAAACGCTCAGTCCCAACACTCTCGCCAAGGCACAAGAATAAGCATTAGATATGGAATTATGGCTCCGAGACGCTGAAGAAGTGCAATGAAACGAGAAAACCAACCACCCAAGCCAACACCGACCAATAGTCGACCACCAATGATGCAAACCTGACCATCACAGCAAGTGCCGAGAAGCCTCGACAACATGCCACTCAACTTTCGATTCAGCATGAAGTGTCATAAATGCGGAAAATTAGGCCACACCCAAGAAAGATGTTACCGACGAAATTTTCCCAACCGACAGTTCAGGAAAGTATTACCACCTCGTATAAACTCCCACAATCCTGTACCAACGAGTCAACTGGAAATCGAACCCACGGTAGAGGAAGACCAAGAACAATCAACCGCATCCACTACACCCCAGGAGAGCTACAGCGCGTCCAATGCAAGCTCCGAGGAACCTCCCGACACGGAAGACTACTACTGGACACAGGAGCAGGAGTCAACATCATAAAGAAAAGTCTAGTAAACTACATAGAAACCTCTAATCAAACCCATTAATTCCTCATGGGATACGACTGCCACGTAACTAGCGAATTCACAACCCTTAAATCTTTTGATATCCCGCACGAATTTTTACTGGTACCAGATAATTTCCCATTAATCGAGGACGGTATAATTGATTTACCGTTCCTACAAAAATACAACTACGAAATCAATAATTAAATCCTTTGTTTATATGAGTTTGCGATATCGTTACAGTTCACGCCTACCACGGTACAGATTAAACCTTCCGAACCTATTACAAGGATTGGCAAAATCGACAATGACATCACACGCATTTTGTACATCAATACTGGAAAGCACGAAATTTCTACTGATTCGATTATTACTACTGAATCCAATCTTCTCCGTATTACGAACCTCCTCTCGAAACTTCGAACACAATACATCAAATCAAATTGTAGGGAAACCATAGAAAAAATTATAGCTTCTTACAATGACATATTCAATTTAGAAACAGAAACACTCCCATGTACAGACCTAGCAAAACACAGTATAACTCTCAAAACCGACAAACCAATTAATAAAATCATATTGACCACCCGAATGCCATAAAGCCGAAACACACAATCAAATTCAAGAAATGTTAGAGAAGAAAATTATCGAACACTCAGAATCCCTCTATAACACGCCAGTATGGGTAGTTCCCAAAAAAGCAGACGCTCCAGGGAAAAGAAAATGGAAAATTGTAATTGACATTAGGAAACTTAACGAGCAAACAGAACAGGACGCATACCCTTTGCCCAACGCGGACGAAATCATAGAACATTTAGGTAACGCGAAATTTTTCATCGCTTTAGATCTTTCCTCCAGATTTTATCAAACTCTATGAAACCATCTAACAAAAAATACACTGCTTTTTCGACACCGGACGGTCAATTCCAATACCAACAAATGCCTTTCGGGTTAAAAAATGCCCCAGCAACATTTCAGCGAATGATGGTCGTAGCCTTGCGCGGTTTAGTTGGAAAGTACTGATTCGTTTATTTAGATGACATTATTATTTTCAGTTCCACAATTCAAGAACACAATCGAAATTTAGTCATAGTATTTCAATGTCTCAGAGAGACAGGACTGAAACTCCAACACGACAAATGCGAAATTCTGAAGCCTGAATTCGAATACCTTGGTCATGTCGTGACAGCAGACGGTGATAAACCTAATCCAAAGAAACTTGCAGCTATACAAAATTTCAAAATTCCTAAGAATCCCACAGACGTCAAATCCTTCCTTGGACTAACAGGATACTACAAGAGATTCATACAGAACTTTTCTAAAATTGCAAAACCCTTAACTAATCTAACGAAACAAGACAGTTATTTCCATTGGCTTGACGAACACCAAAAATCTTTCGACACATTAAAACAGAAATTATGTGAATCCCCTGTCCAGCGATATCCCGACTCTGGAAAAATGTCTACTCTGACGACCGACGCTTCTAACGAAGGCCTAGGCGCGGTATTATCACAAGACAATCATCCTTGTTGTTCCCTTTCCTCGTATCCCCAATCCCACTGATAAGAATTACACTACGACTGAGAAAGAACTCCTGGCAATAGTATGGGCGATTAAGAGACTTAGACAGTATCTCTTGGGAAGAACATTTATTATTCAGACAGACCACTAAGCCTTGAAATGGCTCCATAACATTAAAGAGCCCTCCTCTAGACTCATGAGATGGCGATTGAGACTCGAGGAGTACGATTATGAAATTGAATATAAAAAAAGCAGAGAAAACAAGGCCGCAGACGCTCTTTCTCGATTACACCCCACACGATCGACGATAATTGAACAAAGACCGATTGATATCCGAACTGAAGACCCAGATTTAGCTGACCTAATTGATTCCATGGATTTTACTAACGCGAACCCAGAAACATCCTACTTAGAGATAAACGACGATAAACTTTTCAAAGAATACCAACCTTGGAAGACTACTCCTTCAGCTTCACCGATCACCCATAAACCTAATCATCCTAATTGGACGCAAATAATTAGAGCGACTCTCGGACAGTTTAACGAAAAGACATGGCTTAATAGATTAAAAACCTTGCTCGACAACGACACTTAAGTAAGCCACAGGCTAAGACTTTAAACATAGGAATTAACGGCTTAACTATTCCTAACCTCGAGATAATCCACATACAATTGATGCTTAGATTCTTCACTAATAAATACCCCGATAAAAAACTACAATTAGCTCAGAAACCTTTCCGCGAATACACCCAAGGCGAAAAAGAAACAATCTTACGGGAAGGCTAACGGTAGTGACTTCGGAAAAAATAAAACGATCGCTAGAATATAGAATAGCCAGTACTAGTCCGGTATAGAACGAGATGTCCACGAGTTAATTCAACACTGTCACACTTGCCAAAAGGAAAAGTTAAAGCGTAACAGTCCAAAAGAAGAAGCTATCATCACCGACACACGTCTAGAACCTAACGACAAAATTGCTACGGATATTATGGGGCCTTTTACAAAGACCAAACGAGGAAACCAATTCATTCTTTCTATCCAAGATACCCTAACAAAATATCTTATCCTGATCCCCATGAAAAACCAACAAGCACACTCCATAATTGAAAACCTCCTTCAACACTACGTTTGCACCTTCTCCTCTCCCAAACATATCCTGACGGATCAAGGAAACAATTTCGTTTGCAAATTAATGGAGATGTTCGAAAATGCTTTCAAAATTAAACACGTAAAAACTACTAGCTTTCACCCACAGAGTGACGGAGCTCTGGAAAGAACTCATGGTTTAGTTAAAGACTTGCTACGAATTTGTATAGCTGACAAAAGGAACGATTGGGACGAGAATCTCAACCTCATTTGCATGGCTTATAACACATTTATTCAAGAAGGCACAGGCTACACACCTTTCGAGCTAATTTTCGGACACAAAGCCAATATGCCGTCCACGATAGCCACTACCCCGTCTCTCAATAAAGATGAACTATTTAAACTCTGGAAAACAGACACGATGAATATATATAAAAAACGCGCGAATGACAATAGAGCAAAATAAAATACGATATAAGAAAAATCAAGAGAAGGAAATAATTAAACTTCAGTCAATTCTAAACCCAGGAGACAAAGTTTTACTCCATAATGATCATAAATCAAACAAGTTAGATTCCGAATGATTAGGTCCCGCAACAATAACAGAAACTAACACACCCAATTACATTATCAGATTCGATGACGGACGCGAAATAAAAACTAACGGTAATAGGCTTAAATTTTACTTTTCAGAGTATAAGCATGGTGATGGTGACCATTAGTGCAGTAACTCTAGGAAAATTTAATAATACCAACCTAGTAATAGAAAAAATTAAAACCTGTTTCATGTATCACGAAGAAGTTAGGATAGTGTTAGTCATTAACATACAAAATATGATCAATACGATCTCTAGTTCTTGTACCAAAATAGGTTACCGGTTTAGGCATGAAATAGATTCACTAACGCTCAAATTTTTTACAATGATAGAATACGAAAAAAATTGAAATCGGCGCTACGAATTTCAAGCAAAAGAGGTCTGTTAAATGGCACTGAATTTAGTCAGTGGCCATGACCTCCCCCAGGTCCGGAGCCGCAGTTGTTCCCCGCTCGGGCTCCTCCGCCATCACTACTTCGGCCGGAGCCACGGTTTCCGTTACCTGCGGCCTCTGCTGTTTCCCACCGCTTGGCTTCTGGGCGCATGACTTGCCGCCCAGCCGGTGGGACGCAGGGCGTCCTAGGTCGACGCATAGAGGGCACCTGAGTGGGCGGGAGCACTCGCTCGCCCGGTGTCCCTCTACACCGCACCTGTAGCAGCGGCCACTCCTGTCCGTAGCCGCTGCACATCGCTGCCTCGCATGACCCACTTCGAGGCAGCGGAAGCATCTCATTTGCCTCTTCTCCAGGGGCTCTATCCGGGTCAAACACCAGCCGACCCGGATCTTGCTCTCTTTCGCTATTTTAATAACGGCCTCTGCAGGGCATTGGACCCAGACGGTCCCCATGCCCCGGCGGGATCAGCTTATTGCTCCCACCTTAATGCGGGCCGCCTCGCAGCCGTCCGCCACCGCCAGCGCCGACGCCACCTCCGCAGCGCTGACCGACTCATTCAGGCCCCTCACTCGAAGCTCCACCAGCTTCACGGGCCTGGACACGCGGACTCTTGTGCCGGACAGGGCCTCGGTCATTTTCTGTGCCAGGCAAGTTGCTTTGGCCGCTCTGTCCTTTCCGGCGATCTCAAGTATGAGACCGTCGGTTACGGCACGCTTCGGGCGCATCCCCTCTATGCCCAGCTCTGCAACGCTGATTTTCTCGCTTGCCGTCGCCAGAGCCTGGACATACGTGCAGCCCACCCCCGGCGACACGGTAAGGGCTACCGCGGCCGTTCTCGGTGGGCGCGGCACCGCGGCAGCTTGTTTGGGGTTTCCTGCGCTCTTGTTTGTGACAGGTCTTGCCCTCCGCCGATCAGTCTGAGGGCACTGATCGACAGGACGGGGGGCCGCACTGTACGCCCCAGCCGGCCGCCCCGCCCCTCCCTTCTTCTTCCGTTTCCGCGTGGCCACCTGCCACACGGAGTCTTCCCGCTGCTTCTCCTGCTGCTTCGTCCCCCCTGGCGGCTTCGCTGCTGTTGTCGCAGACCTCCGCGTGGACAGCGCAGACCCGTCGACCCCAGCGCCGCCGCCAGGGATGATCTCCGCCTTCAGGGCCGCCAGCTTCCGGTCCACCATCTCCCCGATGGACTGAATCAGCCGGTCCGTCACCGCGTCGTTCGTTGCCGGTTCTCCACGTTGTCCCGGTTCCGGACGCCCAGTCGGTTCTGCCGCCGATGCCACCGATGCCGCCGACTCCACCACCGCGTCTCTTAAGCGGTCCATCCGCCGCGTCAGGGAGCTTCTGGTCTGGGAGGCTCCCCCCATCTTCCCGTCGGTGCTCTTTAGCTGCGACAGCTCCATCCGGACCTCCATGCGCAGCTGCTGGTTCTCCTTCTGTAACCAGCCTGCGTCGCTGCTCGCTGATGTCCTCTTCACCAGCTCCGCAGCAGCAGCCCTTGCTGTGATGGCAGCCACCCTGAGCTGCTTCACGAACCAGCCCTGAAGGTGCCTCGATCGCGTAGACACCTTCTCGACGGTCCTCATATGCTCAAGTATGAGGCCGCCGAGGCCACCCGATGCCTCCCGCTGCAGCGTTTTGGAGAGCTGATCCTCGTCCGGGAGCGATGCCCTCGAGGACCGGCTGTATCTCACCGGGGAGCTGCCCTCCGCTTGTGAAGAGGAGACCATCCTCGCCCTCCTCTTCACCCCACGCCCGGCGGCGGACCGCGCAAACGCACGGCCATCCACTGAAGACCCAGACGTCTCCGATCCGTCTGAGCATGCCGCCATCGACACAACCGAGGACTGCTCCCCGGTACGCCGATGCATCCTGCGCCCACTCCTTGCGCCTGATGCATCAAAATCGCCAGTAGTCTTTTTAGACGTGGCGGCCTGGTTAGCCACCGCCAACGTCTCACGGTCGTTGGATAACGATCCGTGGGGACCCGCTCTACAACCACCCAACGGACCGGTACTGGGGTGTCCCTCCCCTGCACCGTAAACGTTTTTCTCGTTCGTTGCTCCAGCCATATTTGTTTTTAAAAGTTCGCCATGGTCGTGATCAGTAGATCCGTCCTGGTACCACACACTCTCTCACACTCTTGTCCCGACAAGGTCGGTGCAGAGTCCCAGGGAGCCCCTCGTGGAGGTGAGGTGTGTGGATTTGGCCAGTAGAGTCCCACCAACTTCACCGAAATTTTTGTCCTAGCAAGACGATGCCCGGGATACCCACCTTGCGGTGTGCACCGAGGCATGTACTCACTATTCCGAGGAATATCAGTTCCATCAGGGTTTTTTACACGACCGGCTGCCGTGAAAGACTATACCAGCCTTGTGCTCCCCATGCCGGCGTGGTGGTCTACATCATTGACAACCCGCCGACGACCGAAATGTACAATACATTGAAGACGGAACTAATACGGCGGTTGTTGGATTCCAAAGAACAGAAAATCCGCCACCTTCTCGAACACGGGGAAATCGGCGACTGAAACCGTCAATTTTCGTGCGGCAGCTGCAAAACCTTGCGGGTGACATGGTAACGGACCAGTTTTTAAAAACCTTGTGGTTAGGACGCCTCCCAGCGAGCATACAAACGGTCTTGCTCAGACGTCAAAAGGACAGCCTGGCCGAACTTGCCGTCCTCGTCGAAGCAGTGAACGAAGTGAAACAGTGTCCGCAAATCGCCGCTGCGTCAACCGGCGAAGGTGATACCCGCGAAGAACTGGCGGAGCTAAGCCGCGAGATCGCGGACCTCCGCACCAGAAGAGACAGCTACCGTCGCCCGCATTCATCGTCGAGACGTAGGCAACGCAGCCCATCGAATTCACCGTCACGGGCACGCGAGCCCGATGATTCGCCTGTTCCCGACAATGGCTGCTGCTGGTATTACTGAAGGTTCGGCACCGCGGCCAGAAAATGTCGCGATGCGTGCATTTCCCGAGCAGGAAGCGGACGGCCCGGTCGCTGATGGGGACCAGTGACTCCGGGCTGACGACAAGCCGTCTTTTTGTGGTGGACCGTGTTACAAAGTCTAATTTCATGGTGGACACTGGATCCGATCTGTACGTTTATTCGCGATCGCGCGTAAAGACATGGCCCGCGTGAAAAGACATCATACGTGCTTCACGCGGCTAACGACTCGAAAATAGCGACATACGGATACACCGTATTGATACTAAACCTCCGCTTGCGACGAGACTTCACGTGGCGATTCGTTGTCGCAGACGTCACAATCCCAATCATCGGAGCCGACTTTTTAAGTTGTTACCACCTTTTCGTCGACTTGCGCTCGAGAAAGCTCCGCGACGGGATCACGACCCTAACGATGCACAGACAGGTGTTTCCGGGCCGAACGGGAAACATTCGGGCAATATTGGGGGATTTGAGATATCACGCAGTTCTCGCCGAATTCCCGGACATCACGCGGCCGTTAGGAGGACACCTAGTGACGGAGCACGCCACGAAACACCACATACGGATTACGGTGGGCCCACCAGTAGCGTGCAAACCGCGATGTCTCGCTCCCGATAAGTTAAAAATCGCGAAAGCCGAATTTGACCTGATGTTGAAGGATGGCACAACGCGGAGGTCCGAAAGCTGTTGGTAGTCAACCCTTCACTGCGCCCCGAAAAAGGGCAGCTCCGGACAGATATCCGGTTCCGCACATTAAGGACTTTCCACAGCGTCTGTCCGGTAAAACCATTTTCTCGACCACAGATTTGGAGCGTGCGTACAACCAAATCCCAATGAATCCGGACGATATACCGAAGACCGCGATCACCACCCCGTTTGACTTATTCGAGTTCCCCTGGATGTCTTTCGGGCTTCGAAACGCAGCGCAGACATTCCAAAGATTCATGGACGAAGCAGTGCGCGGACTCGAGTAGTGTTACGTGTATATAGACGATATTCCCGTGGTGTCGAGTTCCATCGAGGAGTACGAACATCACTTGTGCGAACTATTTAACCGCCTGAACGAATACGGAGTGCTCGTAAATACCGAGAAGTGTGTCTTCGGTGCAACGGAAATGAAATTCCTGGGTTATTTGGTGTCGGCGCTGGGCACGAAACCATTGCCAGAAAAGGTCGAGGCAATGCAGACTTTTCCACTCCCACAGACAGTGAAAGAACTGCGACAGTTTTTGGGTATGGCGAATTTTTACCACCGATCCATACCTGGAGCCGCCGATATCCAGGCGCCTCACAACTAAACGCTGTAGGGAAGCGCCAAGGGTCAAGTACCGATCGAGTGGACGCCGAAGAGGGAGGAAGCATTCGGCAAATGCAAAGCGAGCCTCGCACGTGCAGCCCTCCTCGCGCATTCCAACGTCTCGCTCACATTGGCCATCTTCACGGGCGCATCGGACTTTACGGTGGGCGCCGCACTGCAACAACGAACTCGCGACGGTTGGCGACCGCTCGCGTTCTTCACAAAAAAACTTTCTCAGACCGAGCGAAAATGTAGTCCGTATGATCGAGAACTTTTGGCTGTTTACAAAGCCATCAGGTACTTCCAACATATGGTAGAGGGATGCACGTTCGAGATTTACACGGACCACAAACCATTGATCTTCGCGTTTTCGCAAAAACCGGAGAAACACACACAGCGTCAGTTCCGCTGGTTAGACCTCATCGGACAATTTTCCACCGATATCCGACAAGTGTCGCGGAAAGATAACAAAGTGGCCGACGCGTTGTGGCGGGGATTTCGGAATCGCTCGACTACGCGAAACTCGCGGAAGCGCAACGCGAGGACGAGGAGTTTCGCGCCCTACTACAATCCGATTCGTCTCTTGCGCTCAAAAGGGTCGCGATTCCTGGAACGAACACCACGCTCCTCTGCAACCAGACGACATCTCCGTCGCGACCATATGTAACGCAACAATTCCGCAAACAGGCCCGATCGAAAATTGCCGAGCAGCGCGATAGCGCTTGTCATATTCCGTGTTCAAAAATGCCAAAGAACGCGATTTCGCTGCTTTTAGCTTACATGCAATAAATGTTTCCTACAGTTTAGTTTTGTTCCGATATTCTACTGAGAATAAAATTACTCTAATTTTATCTCTTTTTACGTAAGACTGAAGGGTAACCGTAAAATTGCACATCAAAAGAAACCAAGTCTGTTGTGATTATGAGAAGACAAAACAAGCACGGCCGCGCCGCTTAGCACTCAAACGGTTAAGCGACGAATTTTCCCTGCATGAAAATTCTTCCCATAGGGGGGAGGTGTTACGTCGTGCGACGACGTATGGCGTATAGGTGATAATTAGTCATGTGAGGAAATTGTAACCAAATCTAGTATTGATTGTAACCGCGTGCGAGCGTCATGTTGGCACACCACTTCGTGTTGCTTAGGATAAGTATATTGTACCACTTATGATAAATACCAGAACAGAATAAAATACCGACCTACGCTAGCAGTTTCCACCACTCATCCCGAGAGGGCGCAGCAGCACCCCACCACCGCAGCCACCCCCCGTAGCGACTTCCATCACTGTACAACCTGTGATGACGGACTATGGACGGGAGTTCTCGAGAACACCTCATTCACCTATGCACAGTACCGCACGAGGCGCGTGTACGTGAGTTCAGCGTTTCGAACGACTTCGGAAAATCGAGGAAGAAAACAGATGAATCTTTCTCTTCCAACCTTTGAAGCCCTGAAATCCAATCAATGTGGAAAGCAAGCCTGCAGCACGGGCCGCGCGAGATCTTGACTGCCTATTATATTTATTTTTCGGCATACAAAGATGCTCTTGTAATGAAAAAAAATTTCGAAAAAATTGTTGTCGCGGTAAAGCATGTTTTAAGACCCCCTGATCACATTTTAATTATTTAAAAAAGAGCCTTTTCTGAATGTGAGTTTTTTTATCTTCCACTTTTTTAAAGCACATTACGTGATTTTGTGTGTAACAAAGTAAAACACTAATGACAAAAACTGAATTAATGCAGATGATTAAGATCATGTTAAAGTACTTGAATTCTTAGTCTTCACATACGAGCAATGATGTCCGTAACTTTATGAAGAAGTGTCCGATTACTGAAACAATGTTAGGGTTTTTCATCGTAGGTTCTTCCACCTTCTCTTCTTTCATTTCCCTTTTTTGCGAGGCGGCCGGAATAAGAGAGTCCAATCCAAACCTTACTTAAACCTAACTATTCTAGCTAGTAAATAATTTACTGGAATAGGTTTGGGTTAGGTCTTATTCCAGCCGCCTCTAGGCGGCCGGTCACGCATTCATTTTCTGTTTCAATTTTCTTTATCGACATTATTCTTCATTCTGAATTCTTTAACAGCAATGCGTTTAACGAGACCAATGAAAACTAAATTTAGCTTGACACATTATACATTATTCGTCGTTGGTCGCTATGCCGTTATATATTAGAAACAAGAGATAAGAGACGATCGTGAGCTGACGCATACAGAGTCACAGACGCGTACATATAGATAGAATTCATTGTAGTAGCAACAATTTTTTTGAGGAAAAATCTCGGAAACTAAGGCAGAGCGACGGTTATATGTATAGGAAAAAGTTGTTTAAAATGTTGACTTCTAAAATATATTTAAAAATCACCGAAATCAATGAGACGCCCCCTTTTCTAAATAATTACCAAATCAACATTCTGAACAACTTTCCCCTGTACATATAGTGAGTGAAGTGCATGCTTAGAAGAATATGCGTGGAAGGAGAAGGAGTGCGTATGTGTGAGTAATGCGTGTGATCGGTGCGAGAAGTTCGGCGGATATAATAAAACAAAAGCAGTCAACGTCCAGTCTTCGTAGTGTTATCTCACATACATATTACTGCCACCGGACCTTGGTTTCCGAAATATTTGCAAAAGACTTCCCTACTACTACGTTGAGTTCTAGCTATACGTGCACATTTACGACAGCGTGTATGTAGCCCTTCCTCGCTGCTTATCTACTGTTTAGTTTGCATTATCGTTACGTTGCAACGCACGCTTTGCCATCGACGTGTACGCATAACCAGAACTCAACCTAGTAATCGCAACAGTTTCTTAGAAATATCTCAGAAAACAAAAACAACCTACCAACCTACGCGAGATACAATACTACAGCCAAAATTTAGCTAATTAATCTCCAACATGTAATACAAAAAACAGAGCGAAAAAAATATAGAATAGTTTCAAACAGGTTTTGAACACACGTTAAAAGTGGTAATCATCAATTCTTTTTGTTACTCCTCTCGACCTTTAACCACTTCGCTATCGATGTTAATATCATTTTTAATTTTAAGTTGAAATATCACACATTACATTACATTAATTCAATTTCTGACATTTATGATTTACGTTCTTATGAACAAAATATTTAAAATCACGTAGGGTACTTTGATAAAATGTAAAATAGAAAAATTGAGACTTAAAAAATGTTCTTCTTTAGATACTCTGAACGTAATCAGATGATCTTCAAACATGTTTTTCCGCTACAAAAATTTTGTCGAACTTTTTTTCATTATAAGAGAACATTCCTTGTATGTCGAAAAATGAGAATTGGCAGTCAAGGATACCGTGTGGCTCGTGCCGCAGTTTTGCTTTCCACATTGGTTGGATTTTAGTGCTTCACGCTTTACATAGAAACAATATCACCCGCATACTTATACCATTCCTCATGGACCCTATTATTCTCTCTAAATATCAGACCTACCACTGACAGGCTGAACCATGTATATCCATTGCTCGATACGACCAACACACTCTGCAACGCAATTTGCGACAGTGCAAATCTTTACCATTCAACATCGACTCACGCGTACTCGACCAGACGAGCACAATTTAGCGACACTTATACACTTTGAAGACGACCTTGGCAGATGTAGACGCAGAAAACGCGCTCCACTTAATATCATTGAGTTACTTAGTAAATCACTTTTTGGCACACTACATGAAAAAGCCTTTCAATTAATCAATCAAAATATTGATAAACTTTTTGACGACCAACATAAATTATCAGTAGCTCTAAAAAACGAATCGAGCATCTTACGAAAATTATTAACTACGACACTCCAACGCGAGCTCACGGAAATTCACGATCATGATACAGAACATCGAGGTGAGCGTCGTTGGTTCACGAGTTGTAAGCTCGTTCGATGCTCGGCAGTGTATCGTGTATGTGTAAAATACACTGTCTCTACCAGAAATTAATCTCGTAGAGCTGACGTTAGAATGGTAGAATTGAGTAACCCTTGTGATTTGATAAAATATACTTTATTTAAAATTACGAACTCTTATGACTAACGGAGATAACGTCTAGTCTGTATATAATGAGGAGAACAACTGCACTTGCCTACCATCGTCTCAAAAAAGAACTGTTTTTCGAGAGTGGAAGGGATACACTATTTGAAAACTAGGGGGTGAGGTCGGAAAACGTTGACGCATTGGAAATTTGTTAGCGTAGACACGTGACGGCTTAAAGTCCTATGGGTCCTATTTATGGTCTTGCCTGCGCCTAGTTCGACCAACCGGGCCTGTTGGGTCTGAGATCGTGGCTGGCATAATGAATAATAATTCGTTTGCTACGCAACACATCTTAACGAATTAAAAACCATTATAAATTCTGACCGTAAAAGAACACACATAACCTCACAACTTCTAATCATTGCCTCACTCCTAAGCGAGTCAGCTTCAGACATACGGACTATAAAGACGACCATAGCTTTAGGAAACAAAGGAATAATACACAGTGACCTACTTAACGCTTCCCAAGTAATCAATAGCATGATTGAACTAGAAACAAAATTACATGTCAAATAGCCTTAAACAAATGTAGTTATAATGAAATAATTAGAATGTCAAAGATAGTTATAGGGACCATAAAGGAGATCCTGGTATACAAAATTCAAATTCCGCTACTCGAGCCCAAAGAATGGACACTACGGAAACTACACCCCACTCCGGTAAGAAGTGGTAATATCTTCATGTTAGCATCAATATTTTACAAACTCGTGATGACGCACACATGTGAACATATCATGTTACTCCATAAGTACTTAAAGGACCACTGCATCAAAACCGAACACCATTACTATTGTCAGCGAACACAACCCACCTACAGTCGACAACTCATAGTCGACTGCGAATCTGAATTACTTTCTAAAAACTCCACAACAATCAATAAATATTGTCATGGTCACGCTTTTCGCATTTACGATCTATTCTATAAACAGCTAACTAATCCTAACATGTATTTAACATTGCTACAAAAGCTATGCAATGGCAGGAGCGAAGAAATCATTCTTGACGAACCAGTCATTATTCACAGCAATGAAGACTGCGTGATAATTGGACACGAGACCGTAATGTACATCGGAACCACGAATACCACTGCTACATTAGAAGTGTGTCAGAAGTGTATGTAATACAATACTCACCGGAAATCATAGAACGCTACGGCACTCCCCTAGACCAAGTCGATCAAATCCTATCGGAAATATCACAATCAAAACGTACTAAAACACTTTATGAAACAGCCACGTCAATAGGCCACTATCTTTTATACATACTAGCTTCAATAACCGTTTGCCTTATGACGTACAAATGTGGATTATGTAACTTAATTTTCAACCGCTTTCCAAGAAATTTATGTATTCAGATACTATCTTGCAATACGATTGCATCTCAATTGTTAACAATCAAGCCACCCCTGACCGTGACAATAAACATTGTATACCTGCATCTGTTGTATGTGAGAAAAGACCAGAAAATATAATATTTGGTGCAACACCGACTACGCCTAATATTATTATACGAAAAAAACTTGTAAAACTTGGAGGACCAAATTCAAAATAAGGAGAGGGATGCAACACCGTCTGTATCACGGTCGATGCCTCCCCACCACCTGGCATCGGCCGAGGCTATATAAGAAACTAAAATATAATGGGGGCGGCGTGATGGTTTCAATAGATGTCACAAAAGCTTTTGATTCCTTGCCACACGCAGCTATATACGAAGCCCTCAAAAAGAAAGGTACCCCCGAAATTATTATCAAAATGATTAAGGCTATGTATGCCAACTGCACAACAAACATTCGGGGTGCGAATAATGAAAATATTAATATTAAACTTGAAAGGGGAGTAAAACAAGGTGACCCTTTATCCCCTTTACTGTTTAATGTCGTCAACTACCACATAATAATTAAAATACAATTAACAACTGAAGGCATTTCTCCCTCTGGAGGCAATGTCTCAATTCTGACTTTTGCTGACGATATCATATTACTTGGCAAAAACATCGCTGAGGCCAAAAAACAAATACTACATTTATATCGGAGTTTAAAGGAACTTGGCATGCAAGTCGCTCATGCTACGAGATAGTTCAGACCTATAAAAGTTGGTACGCCAGAAATCCGGAAATTAAAATAGGGGACAACATAATACAGTACATTGGGCCAGAGGACACATTTGTCTATTTGGGTGCCAAAATGAGTCCTTGGAGAGTTGCTTTAAAAAGTAATAATTTAACAAACATAAATAATATAATAAATAACGTAAAAAAACTGAAACTTAAACCTGTGCAAAAAGTAAAACTTATAACTAACAACCTAATTCCGAGATTCATTTACGAATTAACTATCTTCCCCTCTGGTAGTGGAACCTTAAAGATGATGAATTCAGATCTTCGTTGTCATTATAAAGACATTTTACACCTCCCAATTAGCACGACGAACGCATCCTCTATTCCACAAAAAGAAATGGCGGGCTCGGTTTGCCCAAATTGGAAAATATTATAAAACTGGCTGTTCTCAAAAGTGGAATAAAACTGAAAGATTCAGAGGATCCTATTATAAAAGCCTTAGCTGAGGATGAAAGTTATAATAAATATTTAAAAGAAACAGCGAACTCTCTAAGGATCAATTGACCGTTCAGCGATAGAGACATTGTACAAGCTAAAATAAGACCAAAAAAGGAAGCTTCTATCGATTGGGAGAAACTAAAATCACAAGGCCAAGGGGTTTCAGAATTCCGGAATAAACCTGTAAGTAATATCTGGCTGTATAAACCGGAATTCTTGAAAGCATCCAGATTTATAGATGCTCTAAGGCTACGTACAAATACAATGGGTACAAAGGTAGCCCTAAACCGAGCAAAAAAAATGGATGACGTCAAATGTCGAAAGTGTAAATGTCAACCGGAGACTCTTGGACACGTATTAGGCCTTTGCACACACACAAAAGCTTTAAGGATTAAAAGGTACGACGACGTGAAGAACTTTCTCGCAGAGAAACTTAGCCAGAAGGAGAACGTAATCGTTGAGCCTTCCATTGCCACCCCAACAGGTTTCCTCAAACCGGACCTCGTACTGATAAACGAGGAAAGGGTCTCCATAGTCGACGTATCCGTCCGCTACGAAGATGGGGAATACCTGAAAAGGACCTACGAGGAGAAAAAGAGCAAATACCACCGCTTGGCTGAAATTTTGAGACACAAATATCACAAGAGGAAAGGGAAAGTTATTCCAATTATTATAGGCAGTAGGGGTGCAATACCAGACTTCACCCTGAAGAAACTCAAAGACCTCAGAATTGACAAAAAGGACACTATAACGATCTCAATGATGACCCTTAGAGCATCTATTGAAATAGTAAATACCTTTTTAGACTATGATGTAATTAGGTAGCTAGTTTTGTAAATAAAAAGAATAAATAATAATAAATAGTAATAAATAAATAAATAAATGAATAAATTTGTATATAGAAGAAATACAGAAAGTTATTTATAAAACTATATATTAAGTATACATACATATATATTTTAATTTATAAGCAATTAATTGCTATTGCAATGATTGCTACTGTAAGATAGATTTTAAAATAATCCTACAAGGGGATAAAGCCTTGGAATAATGCATACCGGGTATTATTTATTTATTATTTTATTTTATTCTTTTTTTTTACCTTCCATCATTTTTTTCTATTTCTTTCCTTTTTTTTATTATTTGACCTATATACCCAATGTGCATAGAAACTAGCCATTACGGGCTATTAGCGAGAGCAGCGATGATGAACTAACTGAAGACTGCACCGAACATGCCTCTGTTGATGAATTTTTGGATTTGAATACATGGTATTCGAATGAAAAGTATTCTTTTACGGAGGTTCCTGGTCCACAACATCCTCCTGATTCTGAAGCAAAACCAATTGAATATTTCTCCATATTCTTTTCGATTTCCCTACTCTCTACAATGGTTACCGAAATAAACCGGTACGCTCATCAGTTTTTGAGTACCAACAAAACTTTGAAGCGTCAATCACATGCAAAAAAATGGAAACCTGTTACCATACTAGAAATGAAAGCACTTATTGCTGTTTTGATAGAAATGGGTATCACTAGACGTCCAACAATGATGTGTTATTGGAATAGAGGCTCAAGGTAAATACCGTGGTTTGGAAGAATGTTTTCTAGGGATAGGTTTTTATTGATTATAAAGTTTTTCCATCCGGTTGACAATACCACTTTGGCACCACCAGGACATCCAGATTACGATCCATGTGCAAAGCTTAACTTTCTTGTGGATTATGCCAATAAGATTTTCCGTGAAAAGTATACACCGCACCAACAGTTGAGTATTGATGAATCACTGGTGGGCACTCATTGTCAATCGAGCATAAAGCAGTACCTTCCTAATAAAAAGCACCACAAATGGGGGATCAAATTTTGGGTGCTTTCTGATTCGATTTCAAAGTATTGCTTAGGATTTTTTTGTTATCGAGGCGCAAAGTCAACCGAAAATAAGGAAGAAATAAAAAAGAATGGATTGGAATATGTTGTTGTCCAACAATTATTAAATTTAGGAAATTATTTGAATAAAGGATTTCAAGTTTTCACCGATAACTTTTTTACAAGCACCCAACTAGCAAAAGTATTATTGCAAAAAAATACATATATAACTGGTACTGTTAGAAAAAATAGAAAAAACGTCCCAAAGAAGGCTAAATTTGCGGATGTTGGTAAATCTAAATATTTTGAAAGCAATGGAATTCTTATTTGTTCTTTTCGAGAGAAAAGGTCTCAAAGAAATTCCGTCATATTGGTTTCAACAAACTGCACTACAGATAACGTAGTCGTTACAAAGAAAGGAGGAATTTACGAGTCAGAAAAGACTAAACCTTATGTTATTCATAATTACAACAAGTTCATGGGTGGTGTGGACGAAGCAGATAAAATGCTTTATACATACCTAGATGAAAGAAGAACAATGAAATATTGGAAGATAGTTGCATTCAGCATTATTGGAAGAATGGTCTTAAACGCCTACATAATATACTCCGAAAATAATAAGGGTAAAAAGCTAACCAGGTTACAATTTGTTTCAAGTATTATTGATAAAATTGAAAAGGAATGGTTCGAAAACAAAAACAACGCATATAAACAATATACATCATCTACACCAACCGAAATATTTAGTCTTGAAAAGCTACCTGGACGAAATTTGCGGCGGTGCGTGGAATGCAGCAGTAAACATGGTGGAGAAGTTAAACGTTCAAACCTAATTTGTTCTATTTGTAAAAAGGGAATTCACGCGCTTTGTATAGCAAACCACCCGTGTAAAAAATTATAAGAAATTATTTGTGTTAATTTGACTGAACTATAAGTGCTCATTACACAGACAGGCTCTGGAACCCGAAAATTGGAAACTGTTAACAATCAACACATAAATAGGAAGGAAATTAGACAGCAAGCACTCAAGCGAACAACGAAGAGCCATATTCATAGCCCTGGAAGAGATGAGGTGGGAAGACAAGGAAGTAAATACTTTTTATACGGACGGTTCGAAAAACCTCAACAGCAAGATAAACGATATAGGGGCGGTAAGAGAAATAGTACAAGGACAATATCAAAAAAGAAGATACGCCGTCCACAAAGACTTGCCGATCTTCTCAACGGAACTCAATGCCATTCAGCAAGCAATGTATTGGGCTGAGGAGCCAGGTAATTCAAATAAATCCATCATACTTACCGACTCTAAATCCTCGCTAGACACCATACACAGAGCAACCATCACGGATGGACAGGAAGACAAAGACAGGACAAGAAGACAAACCCGTTGATAATCCACACGCTCCATAGAATTAAAAATCACATCCCGCCCTCCACTCAAGACCGACACCATATAGGAAGAGAACTAGCACTCATATAGGTGCCGGGGCACCAAAATATCCCGGGCAACGAATTGGCGGACAAGACAGCCAATGAGGCAAGCATCTTACGACTCACAGTGGAAGACATAAAGATCCCGTCTACAGATTCTAAAAAGAAGAATAAAAACAAAATTTGGGAGGTATTTATCAATAAGGCAATAGCAGAAGGCAGAGAAAAAGGTAAGAAATTTTTTACAGAAATATTTAACAGGAACACCTCCAGACCATACAAACCACGGTTCAGAAAGACACAGGAAAGTAAAAAAAAATATAACAAGATTGATTTCAAGACTAAGAAACGACCATTACAATTTAACACTTTACCGTCCGCACTGTTTGTAACCATTTCTTCGTTTGACGCCGGCAGAACTGATCGTGTTATTTTGCTTGTCGCCGGCTGTTTTTGGAGATATTGGGAGATGATAAATTTCAAATTTTACGAATCTCATCGGTAGTTCTCACGAATTTTCAATCAAAATTCAATTAAAAAAATGTACATATGTAAATAAATGTAAAATTTCGTTGTTTGATATATTTCTTTATTTACATTTTCTTTGGTACTTATTTAGTATTTCTCTTTTAAATGATACGAAGCAAAGCAATCATTAACACGTAATGCAACTCCACACGACTTGCACATCAAATTTGTTGTTTCCCTTTTCTTGTTTTTGGTACATACAACGCAGCTTCTTCGTTTTCGTTTATTGCTTTCGGAAATTCATACGGTTGCATTCATACTTTGTAACATGTTCTCTCGCCAGGCTTACCAAATACCCAGTCATAAATCGGACACTAGTCTAAATTACGGTCTAGGCCCTTTTCAGCGACCACCCAAAATGCGCTGTCACTAACAAGTACTTATAAACAAAAAAAAAACAGTTGCTGACGTATATAACTTATTCCATTTAAGTAAATTAGCAACAAAACTCCAGAGATCATCGACGGAATTTCAACGATACTAATGTGCTGTCGCCGGCCACTTCTTTGCGCACAACACTACTGTGTCGCCGGCCGTCGAGCGATACTTTGCGAACAACACCACTGTGATGCCGTCGGACGGCATAGTGTTAAAAGCATCATTGGCAGGAAAAGGGTATATCCGCAACGGAGACTGCGATTGCGACACGACCCCTCAAACAATCGACCATGTACTCTGGTACTGCCCTATTCATAACGAGGCTAGAAGGAAATTGATGGAAAAAATCAAGAACGAAATGGACGATCTGAATATACAGGGTGTTAATCTACCTATGGACTTAAATGAAATGGAGCGTTCTAGACCATGAAATAAGACGAAAATCAAGAGTGACGAAATTTCGTTAAACGCTTCGTTAATTAGATATTGGCAGTTAAAGATAGCCCCAAATCAGCCAATCCGCTGCAGCGCCGTCCGTTGGGCTCGCCGCGTACAGTCGAACCCAGGGCCGTATCGACATGTGTTACAGCGCTTACCTCGTGGGGCGCAGGAAAACTTGTTTGTCACTCAAGCCACGGACGACACAAAATCAAAACTTCGATCACCTTCTAAAAAGTATTGAATGATCGTTGAATAGCATTAAACCTACTTACTTGCAAAATCCACAAGAGCATGTCAAAACTCGCCCATTGGGATTTCCGAGTAAAGAGGGTTAATGATCTCTTAAAGCAGATAGTACGCTGCCCAAACGTGAAGCACCCACACGTATTCAAATCGCGATTGTCCCGTCCGCAGTGTCCACAAAGAGGTATACAACACACGTGCACGAATCAGTCAAAATTTACACCGCTACTAAAATGTACTTACACATGCACCACGATTGTCCCGTCCGCAGTGTCTACACTAAAAATTCATTTGCGTTACAGAAGATGCTCGAAATGTCCTCCATTCTCCTGTAAACACAATTGTAATCGTGTTTTGAAATTGTTATGTAGTTGTTGATAATCGGCTACAGTGTGGATGATGCTTGCTGTTGCGTCCTAAATTAAGGACGTACAGTAACGACCCTATACCTGCCTCGGTAGAAGGGAAGTGGTTGCTAGCCCTCACTTCCTACAATAACTATAAGCAATGCGATTGGTTCGGGCTTACAATCACTTCCACTATAAATATCGAGAGACAGTACAAAAGGGGCAGTACAAGTACAAACATTCAAGGACATCTAACCAAGAGATACTCAATATAACGGTCAAAGATCAACCTCATCAAGAGGATAACAATCTACCTCCACACAAGACGGTCACATAAAGTCGGGAAACTTTCGGGAGCAACATACCGCTCCTGCAGTTACGTCGACGTACAAAACACTTGCTGTAAACACAACACGTTGCTGTAATTCCTGCAGCGTGTTGACTGGCGTTGAATATACCAGTGGTTTTAGATAACCCCAGAAAAAGAAATCCAGTGGATTTAAATCTGGAGATCGTGCTGGCCAATTTACAGGACCTCTTCTTCCAACCCACTTATTACCAAATATGGAATTTAAATAGTCCCGTACTGCAACAGTTGAATGTGGCGGTGCCCCGTCTTGCATGTACTACATACTTCGTCGTACAGATAGTGGTACATCACACAGAAGTTCAGGGAGTTGTTCTTTCAGGAATTCAAGATCCGATTGATCTGTTAAACGATTCGGCAAAATAACAGGTCCGACGATCGTATTATTAATAATTCCTACCCATACATTTGTAGAAAATTGGCGCTGTAAGTGTGTTTGTACCAACGCGTGTAGGTTTTCGGTTTCCCAGACATGTTCGTTGCGAATATTAAATATGCCACGTCTATTAAACGTTGCTTCATCCGTAAAAAGAATGCTAGATACGAAAGCATTATCTTTTTGAATTTGTTGCATCATCCATGCACAGAAATTCCGTCTGTTTTCGTAATCACCCTCTTCTAATTCTTGTACCCGCTGATAATGATACGGGTGTTTCCCATTTTGCCTTAATATGTTCCATATAGTCACATGACTAACGCTTTCCGTAGCCGCAATTTCCCGCGTGCTTAATGTTGGATTATCTTCAACACGTTGTAAGATTCGGCGGTCTTCATTATAATCTCCTTGATCGCGCCCGCCGGTATTCTGATATGCAACCGATCCGGTATTGCGAAACCGTTGATCTATGCGAACGAAAGTCCTCCTATTCGGGGGAGTTCTGTGCGGAAATCGTTCGCAGTAAATCTGACGAGCTTTTGCGGCGTCGTATTTCGCCTCCCCATACCAGAGGTGCATATCTGCTAATTCGGTATACGTAAATTTTCCAGCCATTCTATTTTTCTATCTTCTCTCCTGTCTCCCTTCTTCGCTCTTCTCTCTTCTCTCTTCTCTTTTCTTTCTTCTTTCGCACTCACACAACACACACCACACACGCGACACAAAATACACTCACAACTATATTTTATGTAAAATTAAATTTAAAAAACTGTTATTTAAAAGAAATTAACTATAACTAAGAACAATCTAAAAAAGCTTTTTTAATGAAGTCGAAAAATAATTCCACTACTGAACAACAGCAGAACCAAATGACGACTGACGAATACGCGGGAAGAAGGATTTCTCTGCGATTGCGTTGGAGGAATGATATTCTTTTGTTATCGACTGCATTCGATCGCCACCAGAGATCAGTCGCTAACGAAACATTGTGTTGACGTGTGATTTATTTTCTCATCGTGTGATTTTATCGCTGAGTTCAATACCAGTACGTGATACATGTGGATAGGTAAATTTGAGAAACGCTTTCTTAGTTTTTCTTTTACTGTGTTTGAATTTGAATAATAGAAATATTACGAAGCAAATATTAACCGAAAAAACAACTTTCTCTTTCTGAAGGGTTTCTTCCAAAAAACCAAGCCATATCTCGCAATTTAGTAAGCAAGAAAGCGTTAAAATACAATCATAAAGGACCCGGATTGGGTTATAGGAATTTCGACCACTGCGTTTGTCAGTTTCATGACAAAACTCGTGAAGTTCGGCTACAGTTGTACCTTCCTGGTGTCATACAGTTAATTTGTTTTAAATAAGAGCTTATTTTATTTAGCTTTAAATAAAATATAGTTGTGAGTGTGTTTGTGCCACACGTATGTGATGTGCAAAACAAGAGAAAAAAGAATATATTTTAGTGACAGTGTAAATTATGACTGATTCGTGCACGTGTGTTGTGTAGCCTTTTTGTGGACCTTGCGGACGGGACAATCGCAATTTGAGTGCGTGTGGGTGCTTCACTTTTGGACAGTGTACTATCTGCTTTAAGAGATCATTGACCCTCTTTACTCGGAAATCCCAATGGGCGAATTTTGACATGCTCTTGTGGATTTTGCAAGTAAGTAGGTTTAATGCCATTCAAGGTTCATTCAATACTTTTTGGAAGGTGACCAAAGTTTTGATTTTGTGTCGTCCGTCTCTTGAGTGACAAACAAGTTTTCCTGCGCCCCACGAGGTAAGCGTTGTAACACATGTCGATACGGTCCTGGGTTCGCCTGTGCGCGGCCAGTCCAATGGACGGCGCTGCAGCCGGATTGGCTAATTTCGGCAATCTTTAACTGCTAATATCTAATTAACGAAGCGTTTAACGAAATTTCGTCACTCTTGATTTTCGTCTTATTTCATCGTCTAGAACCCTCCATTTCATTTAAGTCCATAGGTAGATTAGCATCCTGTACTATACAGCCCTGTTAACCAGCAATAGAGGAAAGATTTACAGGAACATAGCAGCATTCATGAAAGAGACGGGCTTAGATCCATAACAAAAAGAGACTAAGAGGATATATTTACACAAAAACACTCGTATATTAGCCATTAAGTAGTTAGTCTAGCAAAAGAGAAGAAGCAAGAAGGAGGGGGGTTGGGAGGACGGCCGCCAAGTGAGCAGCGTGGCGTTCGCCCCCCCCCCCGGAAAAGAAAAAAAGAAGGAAAAGACATACTACACTTTAGAAACCACCAGACAACACACACAACTAGACAGACAGGCAGATACACACCACAGTAAAGAACACACAGGCGTATAGTATGTCAGACATCATCGGAAACTTTATGGGTTCAAAGCAAAAGCATATCAAATTAAAATCAAATTAAACTCTGTATCTTCAGGTAAAATATAGAAAGTTGGCATGGAGAGCCAAGTGAGGTCCGGGTCTCTAACCTCTTTTGTAGACGCGGGCGGAAGAAGGCGGAAACAGGAACGACACCGACAGCCTCTTACGTTCCACAGGACAACCCAACCAGCCGACGCAGCACAGTAAAACCAGAAAGAAAAGGATTCGCTCCAAACACACTCGCACAAACCGCAACACGGCACAGAACCAGACGCTCTCGGTCTTATGGAGAGCGACCCAAAGGTCCAACCTCTCGATCTCCCTCACTACGCAGGTCACTCCGCACTCACAAAGGCGAAGGGTCCTGCCGTAATCTTTCCCCGTGGCCAGCACCAACGTGTCATCCGCGTATCACGTGATACCGACCCCACGGGGGAGGCCCGTCTGCAGAACGGTGTTGTAGGCAAGGTCACACAAGATGGGCCCGAGGACAGAGCCCTGTGAGACCGGGCACACCATTTCCCGTACGATGAGTTCACCGCGAAGATCGGTGAACTCGATCGACCTGTCGGACAAATATGTGCCGACGATTCTCCTGAGATAGGGAGGCACTCGGTGTCTTACTTTCTAAGAGAGAAATTATAAATTTTTATAGCAATACAAAAGTATGTAAGTTAATAGAGATTTTTAAATATTTATTTACGCGTTACGGGTTACCTTTACATTGTGTTACGGATGGTGGACCTGAATTCAGAAGCGAAGAATTTCATAACTTTTTACTTGGAAACGGGGTAAAACATACGTATTCATCTCTGTACCACCCAGCAACAAATGGAGCGGCGGAGAATTTCATTCAAACGTTTAACCCTTTGCGGACGAGTGTCGGCATATAGCCGCCCAACTTAGTTCTCAGCTGCAAGGCGTATTATGAAGTGGGTCGCGACGTCTGTCGTTCTGAACGATAAGATACGTATGGGTATAGTAAAAGAGTCATGTTTTCTTTCAAAGACATTAAGGATCTTTAGCGATGAAATCTTATCTTCCTTATAATGTAAACTTACGATGTGAGACGATGGTAAAGTCAGAACGAATTTCAGTTTTTTGATTCAGTCTCTCAGTGCCACTGCCAGAAGAACCAGCAGGCGTTTTATATATTTTGTTCTTATTCTACAAAAGATGGCTAAAAGCTTTAGAGATCATACGTTAGATAGTGACAGTACTGATGAATACTACTTTGAATTTGACAAGAAGGAAGATGACGGCATTGCTTCATCAAGTGGGAATGAAATCCGTACAATAAGGAATCCACTCTGGCATTTCAACATTAACAGTGATAGTAGCAATGGTGGAGGAGTAAACATCCAGGAAAGTAATAACAGTCGTGATAACGAATGGAAGAATGTAAAAAATGAGGATGATCATTCCAGAAGAAATACTTTTTAGATCTGGATCACGGAACCCTGGTTCACAACTAAATCCAAATTACACAAAACCATTAAAGTATTTCAAATCATTCTTCATCGATAAGTTGATGAAGACGATAATTGCCGAGACTAATCGGTACGCAAATAATAAAATACGAGGAAAACGTTTAATAAAACGGTCCACATGGCATTTATGAACTGATATCACAACAAAGGAATTGCGAGCATTTCTTGGCGTAATATTGCTTATGGGGACAATACCACTTCCGAACCTAAAGGAGTATTGGTCAATGGACAACAAATGCAGGATCCCATACTTTGCCGAAATATTCAGGAGAGACCGATTTTTACAAATATTTTGGATGCTTCATATAAGTGAAAATGTCGAAGGTAAGCAAGCCATGATAACGCGGACGCAAAAAATTAGTAATTTTTTAGATTATATTGATAGCAGATGTCGTGAAAATTTTGTACCCTGGGAGGATGAATACACCCGCAATGAGATACAACCTGCAAAAACCAACCAAGTGGGGTATCCGTATTTATGTTCTTGCAGATGCCAATGTTGGTTACGTACAAACTATTTTGCCATATTATGGCAGTTTTACCACTGAGAAATTAGTTAGACCTGATCTCCCAATAAGCACAAGAATAATTTTGCAACTGTATTATAATTTATTACAATCCGATCCTGACGCTGAGGTGTACCACATTTTCAACGACCGATACTTTACAAGCATTCCCTTGGCCGATGCATTACTTGAAATGAAATGTTACATAACGGGAACAATACAAACGAACAGGAAATTTATTCCACCCGAAATAAAAAACCCAAAAATTGCAAAAAATGAAATCGTTGTCTACAGACGAAAAAACACATTACTGGCTTGGAGGGACAAGCGTTTTGTGACAATGCTTAGTACTTGTGCCACCTCATCTTTAAAAACGGCCACTAAAAGGACACGCAATGAAGGAAAAACTAATATTGTGAAGCCGGATGTGGTCATAAATTATAATAAATATATGGACGGGGTAGATAAAACCGACCAGTATACTGGTGCGTACTGCTTCATGCGGAAGTCCCACAAATGGTGGAGGAAATTATTTTTCTAGGGCTTGGAAGTCTCAGTCATAAATTCATATCTATTATATTGGGAACATCAGAAGAAATACAATATAAAAAAGTTGGAGATTTTCGGGATTCTGAACCCAAGAATCCTTCGACTTCTGAAACGGCAGAAAGGCTAAACGGTCTTTTACATATTATTCGGTGAGATGATACAGGAAGGAGTAAAGACTGTCTAGTGTGTTCTAATCGAAAAATAAAGCATCGAAGAAGAGACTCGAAGTATTATTGTGCAACTTGTGCGGTTAAACTGGCCATGCACATAGGTGACTATTTTGAACGATACCACACAATGCCGGAATATAAACCGTATAGATAAACACAACCAAACTTGCTTTTGTTGTTCTTTTTCAATTTGTTTGTTTATCATTTTTTTAAGTTATATAAATCCTTAGTTTTTATAACGTTCAACGTATTTATTTTCTTTAATGCGCACTCCAATAGCTCTCGTCCTCAACAATCCTCGCTCGTAGAACTGCTCCGTCCGCAAAGGGTTAAGGATAAAGTAAATAAAATAGTCAAAGGGGGAGAGAGACTAGATACAACGGTTGACATGTTTCTGATCGATTATCGCAGCATAGATCATTGTATGACATGGAGAAACCCTGCGTTTTTAATGTAAAATCGTCAATTAAGAACGCGATTTGATCTGCTAAAGCCCAATGTCCAAAGCAGGGTAGATGACAGGCAACGCGCACAAATTGTAAGTAGATCAGGTGGACGATTTGTATTGTAAGTAGGTCGGTGATGATGTGCTTATAGATGAATACGGTAGAAAAACTGAGAAGCGCAGAGTCGGTAATATTGTAATGAAGACATCGCCATCGACGTACGGAGTACTAACAGAGAATGGGACTGTAAAAAAGACATGTAGATCAGATTGTAAAAAGTAAACCGAACAACCGAGTTTTGCGGCGAACTGCCCAGTGCCGAAACATCCACGGATTGACCGAGCAGTTCTTTTGTTTTTTTTTTTGCTTCAACTTCACTCTCCGTGTTTCATCTCTATCAGTTTTATGCCATCCCTTCGGAAGTTGAAGAAATATGCTGGGGAGCGAAGAATAGGGAAGAGAGGAATTGGTGGGTAGCTGATTTAGGTGCGACAAGCCAAATGGTAACATCAAGAGGTCTTTTCGAGTGTTTCAATTCGGAAAGAAAGGGTTATGTGTGCTTGGCAGACGAAAAGAAAATAGCCGAGATACAAGCGATCGAATCAGGTGTCATAAAGGGTGAGACGGACTCACCTATCGTTGAAATGAAAATAGACAACGTGTTGATCGTGCTAGTCCTTGGGTCCAACTTGTTATCGGTGAAAAAACTGGTAAAGGAAGGCTATAAACTAAGTTAGGAAGATGATAGATGTAGGATAATAAGGAACGAGAATCTACAAACCACCGCAGGATTATGTCGGGATTTGTTTGAACTGAAGACAGCTGAAAGGACTTGTGCGGCAAGCAGTGCAGAAATTTAGGTCACACTGAAATCTATCAGGATGCGTAGCATCGACGTTTTGGACCTAATCGTGACCTAAAGGCAATAAAGGATTCGGCCGAGCAGGGATTGGTATCTGACATTAAAATCAAGGATTGCAGGCAGCGAGTTACATGCAAATGTTACATCAAGGGTAAGATGATACATATACCATTCGCGAAAGTGACAGCTAAGAAAAGTAATTCGATCTTAGATCATTCACACGGATGTTTGCGGGCCCATGCAGATACCACCTCAGGTAATGAAAGTTTTGTCACTGTACTTGTTAGCGACAGCGCATTTTGGGTGGTCTCTGAAAAGGGCCTAGACCGTAATTTAGGCTAGTGACCGATTTATGACTGGGTATCTGGTGCGCCTAGCGAGAGAACATGTTACAAAGTATGAATGCAACCCCAAGGCGCCACTTGATGGCTGGCGCCCCGAAGGCATGCAGCCATTGGGCGTTGAAGAATGTATTGTTTATATTAGTGGTGGGAAAGCAGAAACATTGTGAGCAGCCCGACGTTGTGTCGTCTAAAAGATAGGACCTCTGTCCTGAAGGATCTGGCCATGGAGTGGGGAAGGCTATGTAGCCTTCCGGAAAGAGGAATGTGATGAACCACACAGTACTTACCCCAGAACCTTGAACTGGTAAAGGCCTCTTTTTCTTTTTTTAACTAACTATAACATCAGAAGCGGGATTCGATCAATCTTATTCGTCGAACATGGAAAATAACGCGTCGTCATCTCAATCGAAGAGTGTTGAAGATGTGCTCAAGCAGATGCTTGAAAGCATCAGTAATACAATTGCAACGTTCTCCGCGAACGCGACGTCCGCGGTATCTTTGGTATCGTTAGTGAGTTTAGGAACGAATTTAGGCGACGGAGGGGAAGTCCTCTGGGCCCATGCACCGCTCGACTGCGGGTAGCCAGGCTGGGCGCCAGGCCTATTGTAAGTCCCTTATTTACAACACGGGCTTGGCTATTGAGGAGACACGGTTGACTTTAAAATTAAGACGATTGTCCCTCGGTGGACGTTAAGAGGGTTTGAAAGAAAACAGAAAAAGGCTAAGGTTTCTTTATCCTCAAAAATAGCATTACCGGCACGCTCATGTTGTAGATATGGCAAGGGAAACCTCCCGCTGCTGTTCCGGAAATCGGAACATAAGTGTCGAACTCGACTTATTTGTTGTTCCAGACAATGTAATGCCATACGATGTCATCGTGGGAAAATACGTATTGGTTCATCGTGACCTGCAGATGATCACGGACACGGACGGGACCACCAGCTTGCAGCGCCGGATTGTTGACCCCGACAACTGTGGAGAAAGGGCGTCTCGTGCGGAATGCCTTGCGGTCCGAGTATATGACGAAAAGATACGTAGCCTTCTGGAACCGCTGCTAGAGAGGTATAAAGACATGGTCACTATAGGCAATGTTGTAAGAATGGTGAGTACAGGAGCACTGAATACAACTTTAAGGGAGGATCGGGTGATTCATTACAACCCGTACCGCCTGTTCCTCTCCGAACGCGAGGTAATGCGTGGAATCATCAATGATTTATTGACGAACGGTATAATAAGCGAAAGCGTCCCGCCGTTTACTAGTTCTGCTATTTTAGTAAAAAAGAAAAACGGCGAAGATCGGCTTTGCGTTGATTTCCGGGTATTAAATAAGATAACCGTCAGGGACCGATATCCGTTACCGTTGATTGAGGATCAGCTGGACCGATTAGGCAACGGAAAATATTTTACAACTATAGACATGGCAGCAGGATTCCATCAGATACCAATCGCGTCAGACTCGATACAAAAGACTGCTTTCGTTACGCCTGACGGACATTATGAATATTTTTGTATGCCCTTCGGGCTCTGTAATGCCCCCGCTGTTTTTTAGAGAGCCATAAACACTGCCCTTGGGAGCCTGAAAAATAGTACAGCTCTCGTGTATTTGGACGATATTTTAATTCCATCTCAAACGATCGAGAAAGGGTTGGAAAACTTAGATAAGGTATTAGACGCATTAAATAGATCGAGATTCTCATTGAATATAAAGGCATGTAAATTTTTTGAGCTGTCCGTCGAATATCTGGGTCGTGAGGTATCGTTTGACGGTTTTAGACCAGGAAAGGAAAAGGTTAAAGCGTTGTTAGAGTCGCCGAAACCACGAAATGTAAAGCAGGTCAGGCAATTTATGGGGTTAGCAAGCTACTTCAGAAAATTTATTCCCGAATTTGCTGTTCGCGCAGTCGCTATCACGAAATTAACCAAAGGTAGTGAACCTTGGCGGTGGGAACAAGAGCAGGAAGATGCTCGATAGTACATAACAGACAAACTTAGCTCCGATCCGGTACTCGCAGTTTTTGATCCGGAAAGGGAAACAGAGCTACATACCGATGCAAGTTCGCTCGGTTATGGAGCTATATCATTCCAAAGGTCAGATGGACAACTCAGGGTGGTAGAGCGTATTTTAGTCGGCGTACGACGCCGGAGGAATCTCGCTACCATTCCTATAAATTAGAAACGTTGGCCATTGTCAATGCATTAAAACATTTCCGTGTATATCTACTGGATATTAAGTTTAAGATCGTTACTGATTGCAGCGCCATAAACGCCACACGCAACAAAAAGGACTTGTTGCCGCGAGTGGCCAGATGGTGGCTTTTCCTACAAGATTTTACATTTGACATAGAATATCGTAAAGGCAGACAGATAGAACATGTAGATTATTTAAGCAGGAACCCCTGTGAAATTCACCATGTGAATGCAAAAAACGAGGGTAACTGGTTAGAGATAGCCCAAAAGAGAGATACGGAAACCCAGGAGTTGATCCATAGACTAGAGGCCAACGATAGCATTTTTAGCGACTACGAGTTACGAAACGGAATTTTGTGCTGTAAAATGAAACGCGATAGGGTTTGAGTCATATACAGTAGTTTCGTGCCGAAAGGTAGTCGTTTGGGATTACTACGATTGTACCACGACGAAAATTGTCACGTAGGGTACGAGAAAACGTATGATAAAATTGCGCAGAAGTACTGGTTCCCAAAAGTGCCTCGATTTGTGTGGAAATACATCAATCACTGTATTACGTGTATTGTGTGTAAACCGCAAAGTGGTCCGAAACAGGGATTTTTGAATTCTATTCAGAAACGAGGGGCACCTTTCGACACGATACACTGTGATTGCGTAGGGCCTTTCGAGTTATCGAAGGACGGTTACCAACAGGTACTAATTATCGTAGACGCCTTCACAAAATACGTTCAGCTGATCCCAATCAAATCGTAGTCCGGGAGCGAGACACTACAGGTATTCCAGGAGCGGCTCACATTGTTCGGTGTGCCTCGCCTTGTAGTGGTAGATCGCGGTACGAATTTTACGTACAGACAGCTAGAGCAGTTTTTAAGAAAGCATCAGGTGGATTATATCAGGTGGTCCATTATATTGCTTCGGGAGCTCCTCGTGCAAATGGGCAGGCCGAAAGATACGTTTCGATGGTAACGAATCTCCTTACAGTAGAAATACAAAAAAAATAAGAAAGAATGGCCGAGCAAATTAGCAAAACTAATGCTCACTTTGAACACTACCGTGCAAAAATCAACTGGATTCTCGCCAACGAGATTGTTGTTCGGTACTAAATCAAGACCGAGTAATGCCGTAATGCCTTCTTCCGACATGTAATTACGGGTGATGAAAAGTCGATAACCTACGTTAGCCATACTCGCATGGTTCTCATGAAACCGGAGTTCCGATCGCAATAACGGATCGCTTCGGACAAAAGGTGTTACTGACGTGCTGGAGAAACTACGAAGGCGTTATTCATTGGAAATTTCTCCTGTCAAATGCTACGATGACCAGCGAACGATACTGTCAACAGTTAGACGTAGTTGCAAAAAATTTCGCGGATGAACACGCGCCGTTCACCTTGTTCATGATAACGACCGACCCCATGTTTCTGCCCACCCACCGTATTCGCCAGACTCGTCACCAACTGATTCCCACTTGTTCCGAGCGTTGGCCCACTTTTAGGAACAGATAAAGTTCGGCAACGAAAAGGAGCTTGAAAACGCTTTGCATACATTTTTTGCTGATATACCGTCGAACTTCTATAGACACGGCATCTACACTCTATCAGAACGTTGACGCAAAGTAGTAGATAATAATGGACCATATGTTATTGATTAATTGTTTAATAAAAT
This sequence comes from Tetrapedia diversipes, assembly GCA_033822845.1. NCBI lineage: Eukaryota > Metazoa > Arthropoda > Insecta > Hymenoptera > Apidae > Tetrapedia > Tetrapedia diversipes. The sequence goes on from JAOPTO010000851.1 coordinate 39,351, forward strand.
AATAAAATAGAAATATTCTTTTATGGTGAAATAGTGATAGCGAAAATAATATTAACTAGATTAGTATAGGATAGTATTATAGACTTATTAAGAGTGAGAAGCATAAACCTTAAATTACCGATTCTCTATTTTTTTAGGTTAGACCACCACATGTAAATATTGTAAATTAATTAAACTTATTTCTTTTATAATAAAACACTCTATTTTTTTTAGACGAATCGAATTGTGTTGTTGCTTCCATAAGCCCCCATATTTTACAAACCGGTAATTACTACGTTTGTAGGAAAAAGGATTAAAACAATGGCAAGGCTACAGTTTGAAATTGAACTAATTGCTGATGAAGACCTAAAATTAAACACCATTAACATAAAAACTATAACAAATAAAAGTGGACAAAAATTCTATATTCCACAATGTTATCAGTCACACAAATTACACTCAGAACTCATAAAACTACTAGAATTCAAAAGAGTGGCAAAAATATTGCAAAAACGTAGACAATGCAGAAATGTGTGGATGAAACTAAATGATGAAATGCTAAAGCTATATAAACATGAAATCGGAAATATGGCAATCAAGGATTTTCTGCTACAAAAAATTTCTATCAGTGAATAAATCACACCAAGCACCTGAAAAACAAGTAGATAAAACTTTAAGGAAACTTTCTGAAAAATTATGCGAAAGAGAAAAACCTGCAAGAGAGAGTAACAGCACGAATTTAAACAAAGTGTGTGAAAAATTTGTTCTTGATAAATTTGAGGGTAAAAAGATGAATGCGAACCAATGGTTACAGATGTATGAAAGTGAATGTGATAGAATGGGTATTAAAAGTGATGTAGACAAAATTGAAGCTTTAAGACTATTCTTAAATGATGCAGGAAAAGATTGGTTTAATTCTATGTTAATCAGATACGCATTAAACTCTGAGTGGAAAACATAGAAAGACAAATTTTTACAAACTTTTGCCGATAAAGGTTGGTCATCTGTCATTTATGCATTAAACTATAAACATTTCACTGACTCAATTTTGGAATATGCGTTTAAAAAAGACCGTTTATTACTGGAGTCCAATAAAAACATGAATAACAAAACTTTGGTAGATCTAATTGCTGATGGACTACCAACATTTATAAGAAATAAAATTGACAGACAAGACATAAATATTCCAATTGATCTATTCAATGAGTTGAGAAAATATGAAGACATTATTGGGAAAAAATCCAACAAAACAAATGAAAACAGACTCAAGATAATAAGAACAGAAGCAAAATCTGTTTCAAAACAAACCTTGTAAGATTTGTGAAGACAAAAAGAAAAAAGAATAGATATCATACCGAAAATTTGAGTTGGTTCAAGGAAGACAAAGACACAAGTACTGGAAGAAATAGAATAACTAATTCTATATTAGAAATTGACACTACAGAAGATCAAAAAAACTAGTTATTCCCCCATTAATTGAAGCTAAGGCTGTACTAAATGGAAACACTGAATGCAGAGGTATTTATGAACCCGACTCAAATATCATACTGATAAACTCTAAGTTGGTGAAAATTAAAAATTTCATGAAAAATAAATTTAATAGTGCAATAAAAACCATTAGTGGCAGGGGAAAAACTAATGGCTTAATCACGCTAAATGTAAATATACTCAATATAAAAGATAAAATTAATGAATTTATATACGATAACGATCATTTCAATTACGATATGATCTTAGGACTACATACTATAAAAAGATTTGGATTGACCCATGATGGGAATTTAAACATCCAGTTACAAAAAGAAATAATATCTAAAACAGATAATAAGAATATATCGAAAGATAAATTGATATTGAAAACTATCAAAATTAAAAATTGTTTAAATTCGAGCCGTTAAAGCAATAACCGCGTAGGTCGTCGATTATTGTTCCGTGTACCTTGCCACCGAATAACGGTGAGCAAGGCAAAAAATAATAAATACCAGCGACCTCGGGGATAATTAGAAAATACAACTTATCAAACTTTGTTGTAAACTATATAGACGATATAATGGTTTTCTCAAAAACATTTGAGGAACATCTGTATCATTTAAAACAGTTGCTGGATGCCATTGTAGAAGAAAGGTTCCGTCTAAAATTCACAAAATACAAATTTGCAGCTAATTCAGACGAGTATTTGGGTCGCTTCCTTACGAAGAACACAGTAACTTCTTTCAAAGATCATCTGAAATCCATAATTAACTTCCCGACACCTCAAAACAGGAAACAAATACGACAGTTCTTAGGTAAAGTGAACTTTTATGGTAAATATATCCCGAACGTTTCAATTGTGCCTCTACACAACTTACTCAGAAAAAATGTAAAATTCGATTGGTCAAATGATTGTGAGATTGCTTTCAATAAAGTAAAAGAGTATCTGTGCTCGACTCCAATTCTGACCATCTATAACCACAAAGCTCAAACGTTCATCTACACAGACGCGAGCATCAAAGGTATTGGAGCTATCTTAAAACAAACGCAGAAGGATAGAACGCAAAGACCTGTAGCCTATTTTTGGAAAAAATTGCAAAAAAAGCAATTTCTTTAGAATGTCTAGCTATTGAAGAAAGCTTAAAATTTTGGCTACGTTGGTTAATTGGTAACTCATTCATCGTTTACACAGACCACAAACCGTTGGAGAACCTAAACATAAAGAACAGGACGGATGATGAACTAAGTGATATTGTAGGAATGCGATCGAATGGATGCGAGTTTGAGAAAGTCCGAAGAGTGCTTGAGTAAGGCAAGTTGGACAGTCACGTGAACGTAGAATGTTTGGAACCGAGTGTTTCTAAGGAGTAAAAAATGAGCACTTGAGAAAACTAAGCGACTGAGAAATTCTGGGTGGTCATGACAAGAATGTATCGGGTGAGAAAGGTTGACAATTAGAATGAAAGGAAACGAGTGTTTGGAAGAGCACATGCCGGGGAAAATGCGAGCGCGAGGCAGAAAGTGTTTGACTAACGTGGAAGAAAGGTTTAGACTGTGAACGTAGAAAGAGTGTGATTCTGAACGTTGAAGTTGTTAAGTTGTACAATCGTTTAAGTCGTTACTATTAAATTGTTTAAATATATATGCATGTAGTGAGTGAAGTACGTGTGTAGAAGAATGTGAGTAGAAGGAGAAGGAGTGCGTGTGTGTGAGTAATGCATGTGATTGGTGCGTGAGTTTCGGCGGGTATAATAAAACAAAAGCAGTCAACGTCCAGCCTTCGTGGTGTTATCCCACATACATTTATTAATATTCCAATCACTTTGCTTTTATTTATTCACACGTGAGTCCCATTTTTCGCTCTACTAAAGTTGTTAAAGCAGAATTTTCCTATAATATGACAAAGATAAAGAGAATTCATGGAGACTTCTCCCTTATTGGAATAAATCAATAAAATGCCTGATCGGTAGGGCTCCTGTTGTTCAGCTTATACATAAACGATGTAGTTGCAATATGCCCGGTGTTGGAAATTCGTATCCTAACGAATAAACAAAAATCAATCGCCTCGAAGAAATATTTATGTAAGGTCGAACTATCGGCTGAGGAGGTTCCAGGAACGGGTCAAGTGGTTTTCCTTACCATGCTGTGCGTAAGAATTAGAGGACCCTAACCAACTGTGTCCTTTAGCCTCTTCTATTCATTCGAGTCTTGCCTCTCGCTGTGTAGAGATCCGGTTCAGAAATCGATATACCTTCCCTTTGAAATAAAGTTTAGTAAATTCTTAAGTATAAACTTATCGTTATTTTATTCCTTTCAATCCATAATCTCCAATACCCGGAAAACTGTACAATCAAAATATTTGCTGACGATACTTTGATATATGTGACAGGTGTGTGCAGTACAGAATTGGAAGAAAAGATGAATATGGCTATGAATGTAGTTGAGAATTGGATGATCAGAAATGGATTGAAAATGAATGCAATGAAAACTAAATATATGATATTAAGAAGCAACCGGAGAGAATTGAAAAATAAAACTAAACTCAGGTGTATTGGCGGTACGGAAATAGAGCAAGTGGAAAATATAAAGTACCTAGGCATAATTATAGATGATAAATTACGATTTATTGATTACTGTGATTTGTGGCGACGCGACAGATTTCACGGTCCTTAAGGACCACCGGGGTCGAAAAGGTTCGACGTTGTAAGGGACACGTGGTTTTTCTCCCGCGTAGCCACACTTACACGAATCGCTGCGACGAACCGAACCTCTCTCCCTTCGTCACGGGAAATGTTCCCTTGTTCGATGCGAATATAGGACAAAGGATTTCGAAAAGAGAGGTCATTCGGGCTTGTATAATTGTGACGGCAACGTACGACGTGCACGTAGAATAAAGCCACATGTGAACACACAAATCGTATATTCATTTTTCATATCCCACCCAAAACTGGTAACCCCGACGTGATTGCAGTTTTAAAAGGGTGCATAGGAAACGCAAATTGTCGTGATTTTGAAAAGTTTTCTTAACTTTTTTTTTTCACTTTTGTCTGTAATAATACGGACAATGGCACAGGCTAGCGCAAATTGTGACACGAATGGACTCGGTGCAGCGAGTCAGTATAGCTTGCGGATACCACAATTGTAGCCTCACAAACTGGACTTGTGGTTCAGGCTAGTGAAGACCCAGTTCGCGATAGCCCGAATCTCGGATGACGAAAATAGATTTAACATAGTGATTGTTCATTTGGAGGAGAAGTACATCGAGCAGGTCGAAGATGTCGTGGCCGACCCGCCGCCTGCAGCTCACCAAGAGACTCACTGATTCTGACAGTTCGCGTGTGCGAAAATTGATCGAGGGTGAGGAGATGGGCGACCGTACGCCATCTCAATTCAATAGACATTGAAAAAATTTCGCGACCCCATCAACGCCGGAAGATCTGGTCATCAAGATATGGAAGAATGTCTTTGAACATCGACACAACGGGTGTTGGCAGCGTCTACGGCAAAGGACGTATCCACGTTGACGGATATGGTGGATGGAGTTTACGAGATCCAGCCCGAGCCCCGATGCGTCGCTACCGTATCGCAAGATTCGGAATTGCAAGTGTTGCGCGATACTGTGAATCAGCTGACGATGCAGCTAAACACGTTGATGAGGAGGCAGCGCTCGCCTTCGAGATCGCGAAAGCGCAGTACGTGACGCGAACGGGTGCGATCACCTGAAAAGAAAATACCTGATTTCTACGACGGATTGTGTTGGTATTGTAACACTGTCTGTATCACGGTCGATGCCACCCTACCACCTGGCATCGACCGAAGCTATATAAGACATCCAAATAAAGAATAGTCAGTCACTCCCAAAAGGTGTACAATATTCTTCATACCTCGTACCCCTTAATATTTAATTCTTCTAATCTCTTGACTTTACCTTATCAAAAGTTTACCATAGTATTAATATACTTTAAAATATCAATAACAGAACCACCATTAGTTATTCATAAAACCGAACAGTCGAGCAAGAGCGGCTGTTACCTTCAAAAAGTGACAAGCCCCACCTGGCCCCGTCACATTTTGGCGATCCTGCCAGGATTGGATATTCTACTTGGAAAACTCTTCTACGGAACGAGGGACTAAGTGCGCTGCACCAAATGAGGATCCTCCTAACAGACCTTCAATAAAGAAACAATTGCGGGGCACCATTCGACCACGGAAGGAGCGGACTACGCGAGTCAGCTCCAAAACCGTTGGTCTGACAAACTATCGGTGAGTACCGAACCAGCATTTACCCAATACCGTGAACCATGAAGTACCATCGAGACTGATTCAGAGTCTGACTCTTCAGACGAAATGTCAGATACTAAAGAAATCCTCGCCGCTATAGAAAAACTCGCGCTTAAAGTAGAGGAACAAGGCGTGAAATTAGAATCCGTCGTGAAAAACATAGAGACGCTAAACAGAGAAAACAAACAAAGATCTAGAGAAATTCGGGAGATAAGCTGCCTCATCCACGAACAGAAAAGCGTGTTGACATCGGACTCCCACTCGGTAGCTGATGTCAGGACTACCGCATCAGAACCCATACCACCGAATCTCATCCCGACTAAAGAGATAATTCGCACTATTGAAGTTTTACGGAGACGAGACGATATCGGGACCGAGGACTTCATTAGACAAGTACAAAGAGCTGCTGCTCGGTATACGGACCCAAATTTGTTACTGGATTTAATATTGGTAGAAAAAATTCAAGACCAGGCCAAACGTAACATACGATATCTAAAGATCAAAAATTTCTACGAACTATTTGACTCATTACGAATCTACGTCAATCCCGCATCTTCGGTTAGTAACTGTAGAGTAAAATTATCCAACATAAAGCAGGGCATGTCGGAATCAGTGCAAAGCTTTAACAATCGTTTTAGGCAGCAGCTGAACGAATTGCATTACGCGACACAAGCGAAACACGCGACACACCAAGACAGATCCGTAGCAATAGAAACCGAAAATGATTCAGCAAAACACACGTACATACTAAATTTAAAGACGGAGTTAGGGAAATTAGTAATCTCGAAAAATCCGCAAACAATACACGAAGCTCAGACCATAGCATCGGAAATGGAGATGTGGCTGAAGGACGGTATCAGACAACCAACGCGCGATAAAATCCAATTCAGCAGACCGACACACACCCGACGAAGACACCCGACACCAACCATATAACATGTAGATATTGCAAACGTATAGGCCATACGGAAGAGAAATGCTACCGTATGTAGGCGTTCTTTGATGCGGCACCACAAAGACCGTGTGGTGCCGAAAGAACAGTGCGGCACCGCTAAGATAGTGCGGTGCCGAAAGGAAAGCGCGGTGCCGGAAACATAAGACGGTGCCGAAAAGAAGGAATCGGCAATCGTCCGAGATTCGGCTTCCTCGGTGCCGTGGCGGGTGAGAACAGTCTTGATTAGAGCACGTAGGGGTATGGTCGTGGAGTTGAGAATAAAGTGTTTTATGTTACGGGACTATTATTCAGTTTTTTACCCGACGTACACCCCTACAAAAGTCAGAAGTGGGATTCAGCCTGTGATTAGTGGTAATTTTTATGGTATTTTATGATAATTTATGACATTTTATGAAAACTTTATGATACTTTATGACATCTTATGAAACTTTATGTTACCTTATGATACTGAGTGATTCAGCCTGCGATTAGTGATAAGTTTTATGATATTTTATGACATTTTATGAAATTTTTATGATACTTTCTGACATTTTAAGAAACTTTCGTGAAACAGTTATAGTTGACTAAGTTATTAAGTGCTCGCTAATAAGAAACATTAGAATGAATCCGCAAATTACGGTGTCGATGTTAAAAGACAAGTTACGTGATATGAATCTCGCGACGTCTGGCCTAAAAACCGAGCTCCTTAGTCGGTTATTGCAAGCAGGCGTGACCGAAGACGACCTGCTGGCCGAAACCGTCGTCGGGCAGGCAGAAAGCAGGCCGACGGAGGAGATTGCGCCGATCCCCATCGAGGATAGGCAGACAGGGCAACTGCCAACTTTTTCGATGCCGTCCCGGATTGATAAAGTGGCGTTGTTGCGACGAGAGAAGGAAGTCGCCGAGAGGGAAGTACAACTCCTTCGGCGAGAGATGGAAATGATGCGGATGAGTAATCATCGCGACGGAGGAAGTCCGTTTTCGACATCGTCCACAGTCGCTACCTGGAAGGATTCGAAGGAGATGATTGGGGATTATGATGGCACCACAAATTGCAATATTTGGGTGCAACAAGTAAGGAAGTTCGTTCGCGTTTATGTACTAGATGCGTATACCACGAAAGCGTTCTTGTGCAGTAAGCTGAAGGGTAAGGCGTTGCGCTGGTATCACGCACAGGAGGATTGTGTAGATATGGACTTCGAAGAGTTGCTACAGAGACTGGGAAAGATGTTCGGACATCGGGAGAGCAGCCTGAAACTACGGCGCGAGTGCGAGAAACGCACCTGGCAAGTCGGGGAAGAATTCGCGGACTATCTTCACGACAAGATTATTTTGGCCAGCCGAGTACCTCTTCCGGAACACGAGGTGATTGAGTATGTGATAGACGGCATACCAAACACCAATCTTAGGACCCAGGCTCGTATGCACTGCTTCGAGTCTACCGACACGATGCTGCAAGCGTTTGGGAAGATAGGTTTACCGAAGGATCCAACACATAGGCGGACAGCATGACCGGTTCAGAAGCGGACTGCAGCTAGGGGTAGCAGCACCGTACCGCCAAGAAGAACGCAGGAAGGTGGTCTAAGGTGCTACAACTGCAACGAGGACGGCCACTTCGCAAAGCATTGCGGAAAACCAAAGCGGGAAAGAGGCAGCTGCTATGTTTGCGGGGAACAAGGACACCGAGCACTGAGCTGCCCACGACGGACAATGACCCCGGCATCAAACGTCAACTACCTTGCTGATAAACCAGACGAAGAAAATGGATTTTTACGTAAGGTAGAGTGGCAGGCAGCGGATCGTAACGACAGAGACTTTGTTTTTCTCGATGCGCTGTTGGATACCGGTAGTCCAATTAGCTTTGTTAAAGAGACCTGTTTGTCGACAGACGATAAGCAGGTTCCAGTGGCAGAGAGTAAATTTTTTGGCATAAATGAAAGCGCACTCGAGATGGTAGGTACGGTAGACGCGCGAATTAGGCTAGATGGGAGCGTTTACGATGTCAAATTGTACGTGGTGCCTAAACAAACCATGCGTAGACCGTTAGTTTTAGGGCGAGATTTTATGCGAATCGCCAATTTAACTTTATGTGCTCAGGAGGTGCTAGAAATTATGAATATTGAAACCGAACAGTCAGATGCGTACCCGATAACCGATTCCTTGCGTATAAACTCAGATCTCCCTATCGGGGATAAAGAACGGGTACGTTTGATTTTTAAGCGATATTATGAAGTACCGGAAAGACCGGCTATTCCAAACGCCGAGAACGTTATGCAACTAACACTGTTGGACGACAAACCTTTTTATTGTACACCCAGAAGGCTTTCGCACATAGAGCAAATTAAACTGAAAGAAATCTTAGACTCACTCCTTGAGAAAAGTATAATTCGGGAAAGCACCTCCACCTATGCTTCGCCTATAGTCTTATTACGGAAAAAGACGGGTGAGATGCGTTTATGTATTGATTATCAACGGACAACTTTCCGCTACCTCTTATTGAGGACCAATTAAACGTGTTGGCAGGAAAATCGTACTTTACGACCCTCGACCTGAAAGACGGGTTCCATCATATCAAAATGCACGACGATTCGGTCAAGTACACTTCTTTTGTCACGCCTCTTGGGCAGTACGAATATTTGAAAATGCCGTTTGGCTTAAAGGGAGCACCTCTGAAATTCCAACGTTTCGTTACCAGTATATTCCGGGAATTGATTGAAGCGGGTGATGTGTCGGTGTATTTGGACGATTTCTTAATCGCTACTGCGTCGTTCGAGCATCATTTGGAACTGTTGAAAAAAGTATTCACTTTGCTGGTCGAGAATAAACTCGTGTTGCGGTTGGATAAGTGTAAATTCCTCCAAACAGATGTAGAATACCTTGGGTACTCGATAAGTAAGGAAGGGGTACGCCCAACGGTAAGCGGAGTGGAGGCTGTTTTGAAATTTCCTGTTCCACGAAATGTTAGAGAAGTGCAAAGCTTTATAGGTCTCTGTTCCTATTTCCGTAAATTCGTGGAGAAGTTCTCGATTATTGCTAGGCCTTTATGCGATTTGACGAGGAAAAGTGTAGAATTTAAGTTTGAGCGAGAGGAAATGCAAGCTTTCGAAAATCTTAAAGCTGCACTCTCAGACGCACCTATTTTAAGTATTTACTCTCCGTATGATGAGACCGAAGTACATTGTGAAGCTAGTTCGGTGGGGTTCGGTGCGATTCTTTCACAACGAAAGGCGGATAAAAAATTCCATCCGGTGTTTTATTTTTCTAAAAGAACTACACCGAATGAAGCTAAGTATCACAGCTTTGAACTTGAGACATTAGCCATTATTTATGCCTTAAGGCGATTCCGTACGTACCTATTTGGAATTAAGTTTAAGATAATAACCGACTGTTAGGCCTTAAGCCTAATGTTAAATAAAAAAGAAACAAACCCAGGGCTTTGGAGATGCAAAGTTTTGATTACGTTTTGGAACATCGGGCAGGCTCTCGGATGATGCATGTCGATGCTCTCAGTCGTCAAATTTTAATTATCGAAGATAATTCTTTAGATCGCAATTTAGCCCTTAGTCAGGATAGCGACTCAGAAATCAAAGAAATACGGACGAAATTGGAAGAGACAGAGGATAAATATTTTTTTCGGGTTAGTTTATCGGAAATTAGATAGACAAATTCTTTTCTATGTTCCACGTCAAATGGAACACAGCATCTTACATGCTTATCATAACGAGATGGGGTACGTTGGACCAGAAAAGACGATGCAAAATATTTTAGCGGGTTACTGGTTTCCGAATATGAAGACAAAAGTTAACGCTTATGTTTCAGCTTGTCTTAAATGCATCGCATATTCGCCAAAATCGGGGAAACCAGAAGGGAAGTTGCATAACATACCAAAGGAAAAAGTGCCCTTTGACACGTTACATATAGACCATTTAGGCCCGTTATCGAAGTCGTCATCCACTCGATATAAACATATATTCTTAGTAGTAGACGCTTTCACGAAATATATAAAACTTTATGCAACCAGAACTACGAACACCAACGAAGTTGTTAGGTGTTTAACGCAATATTTCGCGTATTACAGCAGACCGTTGCGTATAGTATCAGATAGAGGTAGTAGCTTCACGTCACGTGAGTTCGAAACATTTGTGTCCGAACGAAATATACAGCATGTTAAGATCGCAACTGCTTCGCCTCAAGCGAACGGCCAAGCAGAACGTATGAACTGCAGTATTATTCCGATGATCGCGAAATTAAGTAATGAGAAGGAGACTAAATGGCCGAATGTGTTGGAGGAAGTTGAATATGCCATAAATAATTCAGTAAATCGTGCTACGGGTGAGCGTCCGAATGTATTATTATATGGGGTCGCGCAGCGAGGAAAAATACTCGATGGTCTCAGAGATTTTTTACAAATAAACGAATCCGAAACGGTAAGTGAGGGTCGAGATCTGGCTACTATCCGTGAAAAGGCTAATATACGCGTAATGGAGAACCAGAAACGCAATCAAATAAGTCACGATAAAAAACACAAATTAGCTACGACATACCAGGAAGGCGATAAAGTTATGATCCGAAATTTTGATACCTCTCCTGGGGTATGTAGTAAGTTAATACCTAAATTCAAAGGCCCTTATGCGGTAGCAAAAGTCTTGAGAAATGATAGATACGTCGTGAAAGACATTGACGGGTTTCAGCTAACCCAAGCTCCTTATCAAGGAACATGGGAAGCGGCTAATATGCGCCGGTGGAAACCGGACTAGATGTAGATATGTGTAACCGTTTTAATTTGAAAGATTCGTTAAGCTAAGTTATTTCGTTTTATGTATTATTTAGTTTTAGTATATTTTTATCATTTATTCAATTGCGTAGTTTGTAATTTATGTAATCTTAGCGTGTAGTGTAGGTTAATCGGGGCGATTAACCGTCAAGATGGCCGAATTGTAGGCGTTCTTTGATGCGGCACCACTAAGACCGTGTGGTGCCGAAAGGAAAGCGCGGTGCCAGAAACATAAGACGGTGCCGAAAAGAAGGAATCGGCAATCGTCCGAGATTCGGATTCCTCGGTGCCGTGGCGGGTGAGAACAGTCTTGATTAGAGCACGTAGGGGTACGGTCGTGGAGTTGAGAATAAAGTGTTTTATGTTACGGGACTATTATTCAGTTTTTTACCCGACGTACACCCCTACACGTAAGAATTTTCGGAACGAACAGACTAGAAAGATACCACCGCGTATTGTAGTAATGTGATCGAGCGGATGCGAGGCTGGAAAGGTCAGAGGAGTACTTGAGTTGGGCGATTGTCGCGTGAACGCAGAATGTTTGGGCTCGAATGTTCCTAAGGCGTGAAAGATGAGAACTTGAGAAAACAGTGCGATTGAGAAATTCTGGGTAGTCGTGACCGAATGCGTAGAGTGAGAAAGGTTGACAATTAGAATGAAAGGAAACGAGTGTTTGGAAGAATATATGACGGGGAAGATGCGAGCGCGGGGCAGAAAGTATTAGACGACGGAGGCAGAAAGTATTAGACGACGAAGGGAGAAAGTATTGAGCGTAGAAAGAGTGTTGAAGAAGCGAAGTCGCCAGCGTAGAGCGAAGAACTGTGTAGTTTACGAAGCATAGGCGTAGTTTGCGCAGTATAAGCGTAGTTGGTTATTTTGTGTTCGTTTGTGTCGTTTTAGTTTTATTAAATACATGTATATTTATTATTTTATTCACTCTTCTTTCTTTTCCTTTTTTCATTTATAACCGTTCCTATAAATTTTAGGGGCTCGTCCGGGATTGATTAGCCTATAGTATCAATAACACGGAAGAACAGCCTACGCAACAGACGGACAAAGACGAGTACCTCGAATACACGCAACCGGAAGTGGACTCCGACACATGCGAGCTAAGCTCAGCGGAATGTCAAGGACGGGTAGACTTCCATTAGACCCTGGGACAGGCGTAAACCTTATCAAACATGACTACGTAAATCCGGACATAGTCAAACGCAAGGTAAAACAAATATTCTTAATGGGCAACGACAAGCACACGGCCACCGAATCAGTGGAACTCACATATCTAGGGAAAACCCACGAATTTCTGATAGTACCAAATCATTTTCCATTAATAAAAGACGGTATCATTGGAAATCCTTATCTCGAAAAATATGAATACTCCATAGGCAACAAGAAACTTACTTTGGACGGTAAATCATTAACAAAATATTACCAAAATCTTCTAAACCAATAAATACAATATTTAACGGCAAACTAGTAAAAGCATTATCAATAAATTTAGACGAAGAAGAAATAGAAGCACCCATGGAAATTTTCAATACAAACTTATCCACGACTGATCGACTCCAAATGCTGCGACAGAATCTACGAACGGAACACATAGAGACGACTTACAGACAACCCATAGAAAAAATTGTTTTTGCATACTCCGACATCCTCGCGCTCAAACATGTACCAACACCGTGTACCAACTTAACTGAGCACGACATAATTTTAAAAGACGATAGACCAATTAATGTTAAAACATATAGACTCCCAGAATGCCATAAACGTGAAATTGAAAGACAGATAAAGGAAATGCTCGAAAAGGAAATCATCGAACCCAGCGAATCACCATTCAACTCGCCATTATGGATTGTCCCCAAAAAACTGGATGCATCAAGAGGAAGAAAGTGAAGAATCGTAATCGATTTTAGAAAACTCAATGAACAAACGGAACAGGACGTATATCCGATGCCCGACATCGAGGATACACTTGATCACCTCGGGAAGTCAAAATTCTTTAGTGCGCTCGACCTAAGTTCAGGATTCCACCAAATAGCGATGTCCGAAAGAGCCCGTAAGTACACAGCTTTTAGCACGCCGGAAGGACATTTCCAATATAAACGCATGCCGTTCGGCTTGAAGAACGCCCCAGCATGTTTTCAACGCATGATGAACACAGTACTCAGAGGCCTAATAGGAAAACACTGCTTCGTCTACCTTGACGATATTATAATTTTTGGCACCACGATAGAAGAGCACAATAAAAATTTAGAAATAATATTTCAGAGACTTAGAGACACCGGTCTTAAACTTCAGCCTGGCAAATGTGAGTATCTAAAACTCGAATTGGAATACCTTGGACACTTAATTACGCCAGACGGAATAAAACCTAACCCCGACAAAATTAAATCCGTTCAGAATTTTAAACCACCTCGGAATGTTACGGCAATTAAACGATTTCTCGGTTTAACAGGATACTACAGAAAATTTATAAAGAATTTCTCAAAAATAGCTAAACCTTTAATCGAGCTAACAAAAAAGGACGTACCATTCCACTGGATTGGAAAACATCAGGAACCTTTCGATCAACTCAAAGGTAGCTTGTTAGAGGAACCGGTATTGAAAAGACCAGAGTTCGACAAACCCTTTACGTTGATTACGAACGATTCCCAAGATGGAATAGGAGCCATACTATCGCAAGAAGGGCATCCTTGTTGCTACATCTCACGAACATTGAACTCCGCTGAACAAAACTATACAACGATTGAAAAAGAACTTTGTGCAATTGTGTGGGCTGTAAAACGCCTACGACAATACCTTTTGGGACGAAAATTTTCTATAGAAACTGATTACAAGGCCCTCGTCTGGTTGATGAACGTAAAAGACCCCTCATCAAGACTCTTACGCTGGCGGTTTCGTCTAGAACAATACGACTATGACATTCAATACCGTAAAGGTAAGGAGAACGCAGCAGCTGACGCCTTATCTCGAATACACCATATCAATGATCAGGCCGAGATAACACAGGAAGAAATCGACACACTTATACAAGAGTTAAAGAACTCACCTCCTAATCCAACGGCAGACGCAATAATAGACGAAATCCTGTACGATACTCCCCAATCATCCAACGATAACATCCTAGAAGAATTTAGGAATTATGAATTGAAACCGGAAGACAAAACAATTACTATACGACAGATAGTCCCCCGACATGGACCCAACTCTCAAGAAATAGACTTGGACAATTTAATGAAGAAATCTGGTTTAAGAAATTAAATGGATTCATCCAAAAGGTAATTCGTGATTCTAACAAGTCCGACATAAAAATTCAAATCAACGAAAATCCACTAAACGCGAACGAATGCTTATTTGTACAAAATGTCCTAACCTTCATAGTCAATAGAATACCTAATATTAATATATTTTTCTACCTAAACCCATATCGTGAACTAAGCGCGGACGAAATTCAACAGATATTATACGAAAACCACAACGCAAACTCCTCGCAACACTTCGGGGAAAACAAAACGATCGAAAGAATAAAATCATCCTACTGTTGGACCAACATGGATAAAGACATCGTAGACTTCGTTAAGCGATGCAAGACATGTCAACGGCAAAAACTAACCAGAATTCGACCGACCGAACCACCAGTCATGCCTGATACCCCGAGAGAATCGAACGAAAAAATTGCCATGGACATTTTTGGACCCTTACGTAAAACTAAACACAGAAATGAATATGTTTTATCAATACAAGACATGCTCACAAAATACTTAATCCTCATCCCGCTGCGCAATACCAAAGCCAAAATAATTATTGAACACTTACTAAAGCACTACATACACATCTTCGGATCACCGAAACACGTTCTTACAGACCAAGGTTCCAGCTTTATTTGTGAATTAATGCATGAATTTGAAAACGAATTTAAAATCAAACATATAAAAACCACGGCATTCCATCCCCAGTCAAATGGAAGCTTAGAAAGAACACACGCCGTTGTAAAAGACTTAATCAAAACTTGCACCAGTGACAGGAAAACAGATTGGGACGAAAACTTACAACTAATTTGTATGGGATACAACACCTCCGTCCACGAAAGCACCGGTTACCCGCCGTTCGAGCTTACCTTTGGAAGAAACGCAAATTTACCCTCAACGATCACAACCCCATGCCTAGGACGAAACGAACTCATCCACATGTGGAAGAACAGATACATCGAACATGCAAGAAGAAATATCGAAAAGGCAAAAGAACGCCACCTCAGAGTCCAACAGCAACGCATAATAAAACTACAAACAGTATTTAATACAAACGACAAAGTACTCGTCTCGAACGATCACAAGACGGACTAATTAGTACCTGACTGGCTAGGCCCAGCTAAAATTCTAGAAGCTCGGTCGCCCAACTATTTAATCGAATACTTAGACACTAATAGAATCACCTTAGTACATGGTAACCGATTAAAATTGTTTTTACCTAATTCCAGATCATGAAGGGCTACATCCTGGGAATCCTATCACTACACTTGGTAATGGGAATACACATCAACAAACTCGGAACATCCACGCTTTACATAGAAACAATCACCCGCATACTTATACCACTCCTCATGGACACTACTATTCTCTCTAAATATCGGATCTACCACTGACAGGCTGAACCATGTATGAGCCGTTTATTTTGAAAGTGGCCTAACTCCATTTTTCAGTTTTTTCCGGTTATCATGGTTACGTGTACAACTTTATGTTATTTATCAGTAAAGCATTTCAGGTTGCTTATAATCCGAGCAAATACGATAATTCTTGACACATAAGTTTTCAGAGTTAGTTTAATAATCGAACCGTGTAGTTTGAAAGTGGCCTAACTCCATTTATACTTAAATAATCAAGATAATATATTTACTATTGATAATGTCGGAAAGTAGTGAGGAAGGTAATTTTAATTAATTAGTATTTACAATTTAACCTCAGTTTTTGGACAATTGCGTTAGTTGAATAACCAGTACGTTTAATTAATATAAAACTTAAAATTTAATATTAAATTTTAGAAATTATTTCACCCGTGGGGAAGAACAGAACAAGACTATTATTTAGTTCAGATAGTGAAGAAGAAATAGTAAGAAATGATTTTTAAAAACATCGAAAAAGAAACCGAATTATAGAACAATATTCGTCTTCAGAAGATGAAGATATGAATAACAATAGAGAAAAAATTGATGAATCACATATCCAAAAAGTGTGAAAGATTAAACGGAATTCAGGAAAAAGATATTGTACTCAAACCGGAAATATTGTACCGGAAAAAATTTTCGAAAACAAAGATTGCCGTTGTCGGAATGCATGCACAAAAAATTACGATGAAAAAGAAAGAAAGAATATTTTTGAGAAGTTTTGGGGTTTTGGAAATTTTAACAAACAAAATGTATTGCTTTACGAAGCTGTCGAGCGCAAAATTGTGGAACGAAGAAGACGTCCGACAAACGGAAAAGGTTCGCCAAGAAATTGGAGTTTTAGATATTTGTTGCATTCTACAAACGGAAAAGTTCCCGTGTGTAAAAAATTCTTTTTAGATACTTTTAAAATAAGTGAAGGACGCTTAAAACGAGTATTAAACTCTGCAAATGTAGGCAATGATTTACGTGGAATGATGGTTGGATCATCAAGAAAATTATCTGGGGAAAGAAAAAAGCATGTTCAAAACCATATTAATAGTTTTCCTAAATTTGAATCCCATTATACTAGATCTCATAATCCTAATAGAAGATATCTACATCCTGATCTAAGTCTTAGGAAAATGTTTAATTTATACGAGCTTTATTGCGAGGAAAATAAAATAAAAGCCGTTAATGAGTGGATTTACAGAAAAATATTTAAAAAAGATTTTGATTTACATTTCCACCAACCGCCACCAACCGCCATTTCCACCAAAGATACATGTCAAAAATGCGACTTATTGCACATCAAAATTAAAGCATCGAATGATGATGAAGAAAAGAATAAACTTACAGAAGAACAGATTATGTCCATTTAAGACTAGCAGAATCAACTAGGAATTCACTGAAACAAGATCAGGAGTAAGTATTGCGTAATTCAAATTATTATTTTGCTTTCTCGTTCGACTTGCAAAAAGCATTATCGTATCCCAAGTAGACTACCTCAGTAGCATATTACAAACGCAATATTTATGTTCTAAATTTAGGCATTCACAATTTTCATAACGATAATGTTTACATGTACGTTTGGGATGAAACTATTGCATCCAGAGGTGCTCAAGAAATTGTTTCATGCATCCCAAAACATGTTAAAAATTTAAAAAGTGAAAGACACATTATAGCTTACAGTGACATGTGTACCGGACAAAATAGAAACATTAAAATATCTTTAATGTGGTTAAACATTGTCCAATCTTTAGAAAATAATGTAGAAATCATAGATCACAAATTTTTAATATCAGGACATTCGTTTTTACCAAATGATAGAGTTTTTGGCGTGGTAGAAATGTCATTAAAAAAAAATAATTTACTGTTCGTTCCCCAAGATTATTACAAGATTCTGAAAAAGAGTCGGAAAGGTAATAATTTTATTGTAAATGAAATGAGACAAGAAGATTTTGTATCAACAAAATTATTAGAAGATGCAATTTTTAAAAGAGTAAAAAATTCTAATGGAGAATCAATAAACTGGTTAAAAATGTTGGATGCGTTTTGTCAGAAATGAACCGTATAAAATTTTCTATAAGACATCAATGAATAAGAATGAAAATTTTTAAGTCCTGAATTTATTACCACGTCGGGGTAGACCAAAAAAGTTCGAAAATATTGTATTGACACCACTGTATAAAAATATCAGACAAATTACAACAGCAAAATTCAAGGACATAATGGACCTATTACGATATATACCACCGGAACATCATGATTACTTCAAATCCCTTTTACACGCACAAAATGTAGATGAGTAGTAAATTGTTTTGAAATAAATTTATGTTTGTAATTTTGCACGTTATGTAGTTAATTGAATCGCATAAATTATGTTCCTGGAGTGTTTTAAAGATATGTAAAATAAATTCAGTATTGCTTTTTTTTCAATTTGAAGCATCTTAAATTATGTTGAATGGACTTGGGCACCTTCAAATTTTATAATGAATCTGGTTGTTAATTTTGAAAGTGGCCTAACTCCATTCTTGATAAGAAAACGTATATTATTCACTTAATAATTGCCACTATTTTAATAGGAACTATAAATTTAACACCCTTAGATACACTTAAGCAGTACGACTCATTAATGTCCTATACGTATATTTTTAAATTCATTGAAACGCAAACCCTTAAATATCTCGATTTTAAGATAAATGGACTTAGGCCACTTTCAAAATAAACGGCTCGTATATCAATTACTCAATACGACCAACACACTCTGCAATGTAGTTTGCGACAGTGCAAAAGAAATCTTTATCCTTCGACATCGACTCACGCGTACCCAACTAGACGATCACAATTTAGCGACACTTGTACACTTCGAAGACGACCTTAGCATACGAAGACGCAGAAAAGGCGCTCCACTTAATATCATTGGGTCACTTAGTAAGTCACTTTTTGGCACATTAGATGAAAACGACCTTCAATTAATCAATCAAAATATTGACAAACTTTTTGACGACCAACATAAATTATCAGTAGCTCTAAAAAACGAATCGACCATCTTGCAAAAATTATTGACTACGACACTCCAACGCGAGCTCACGGAACTTCACGATCATGACACAAAACATCTTAACGAACTAAAAACCATTATAAATTCTGACCGTAAAAAAGCACACTTAAACTCACAAATTCTAATCATTACCACTCGTAGACGAGACAGCTTCAGACATACGGACTATAAAGACGGCCATAGCATTGTGACACAAAGAAATAATACACCCCGACCTACTCAACCCTTCCCGAGTAATCAATAGCATGATTGAACTGGAAACAAAATTACATGCCAAATATCCAATAGTCTTAAACGAAAGTAGTTATAATGAAATAATTAGAATGTCAAAGATAGTTATAGGAACCATAAAGGGGCTCTTAGTATACAAAATACAAATTCCGTTACTCGAGCCCAAAGAATGGACACTACGGAAACTACACCCCACTCCGGCAAGAAGTGGTAATATCTTCCTATTAGCATCAATATTTTACAAACTCGTGATGAGATTAGATTACTTAAAGAGAGTAAAAGGTGTTAACCCTTCAGTTAAGGAGGTAGGACTTAACATGAGGGCAAATATGGATAAAGCCCTTCAATTAGCAAATGCCGCCTCTATGTTATATAAGGAGGAAAAAATAAAACATAGGAAAAGAGAAGGCGAAGCAGGGATTTTTAAGTACCCTAAGACTGTCAAGGAGGATGCAGGACTGGATCGCTTGAGAGACGATAATACCAGCTCCTATGCAAAGGCTGTGAGGTATAAGAGGAAAGAGATCACTCCACCCGAAAGGGATTATGAAAAGAGGACGAGGCTGTCAGACGCAGCTGACGGAAAGAAGCCCTCGATGAGGGGAATACAAATAGTTAAAGTGGTAGACGGAGAACCTTCCTCTGAATCAGACTGGGAGATTGTTAGAAGAGCGAAAAGGAAAAAGGACTCTAACGATAAGAGTGATAAGGGGAGGGCCGAAAAAATGAGGACCCCAACCAAAAAGGGAAATCGAAAGGCACCTATTGCACCTAGAGGGGAGGCGATATTGATCAAGGTCGAATCCAAGGAGAAATTTTTAGAAACGGCCAGGTCAATAAAGCAAAAAATTGGAGATGCTGAGGTAGACATAAGGAAGCTACGTCAAACCAGAGGGGGCGACATCCTACTGGAATTAAGCCCCAACATGGACAGTAGTATACTGTATGGCAAGATGGTGGCAGCCTTAGGACAAGACGCTCCAGTAAGGAGAATGGTCCCTAAGGTTGCCATAGAGCTTCGTGATATTGACCCAACGGTCTCCGAGGAAGAAGTTCTCCAGGCGGTAGCAAATGCTGCGGGGATGACACACACCGGGCTCAGGTGCAAGGTGTTTAGAAATTCTTTTCAAGGCACCAAACTGGCAATAGTAGAGGGGCCGGCGCAGGAGTTGCACAAACTCAAAGACGGAGATAGGGTGAAATTAGGCTGGGTATCATGCAGGGTTAGACAGGTCCCAAGCCTAACCAGATGTTTTGCATGCCACGGCTTTGGGCACCTTGCCATAAATTGTAAAATAAAAAGAGAAGGTATTGTCGTATGCAGGAGATGCGGCGATAAAGGGCACGAGATGGCAAAGTGTGAGGCAGCTAACCCCTCCTGTAACCTCTGCATTAATAAAGGTATGCCACGAGAGGAAGTCGGGCACGTTGCCGGTTCCGTCAGATGCCCTTTGTACAAGGAAGCAGTTGCTCGTGCAAGGAAGAGTAGTTACGTTAAAAATGCTTAGAATAGGACAAATTAATTTAAATAGGACGCGGCTCGCGCAAGATTTAGCCGAGCAAGTAGCAATAGAACAAGACATCGATGTTTTATTAATTAGCGAACCATATAGGCAGCTGGACTCTTGGCATAATGATAGTAATAATTTAGCATCGATGAGGTTTTCGCGTAGTGGTAGTAACAAGCTGGGCACGTTGAAGAAGGTGATTAGAGGAAACGGCTATGTGGCTACGGTAATTGGCAGCGTGTTTGTTTGTAGCTGCTACATGCCCCCCTCCTGGGAAAATCAGGATTTCGAGAGAATACTGCAAGAAATCGAAGAGGTGCTGGTGGACTTAAAGGACGTAGTGCGGCATATAATAATAGCGGGAGACTTTAATGCCAAATCGCCAGCATGGGGCTCAAATAAGCAAGACGTGAGAGGCTCCGCGGTGCTGGGCTTCGCTGCACAAATCAGCGTGACGGCAATATATAGCGAAGGAGGACCTACATTTGAGAAAAATGGGAGGACCTCTAAAATCGATTTTGCTTTGGTCAATAATAGCCTAAATAATCTTCTTACACATAGCGTCGTGTTAGATACATACTCAGCATCGGACCACAAGTACGTTGTCCACGACTTCTCCCTGGAGGCGGCCTCTGCCGGCGTGGGCCGTGGCCCTGGTAGGATAAAAATGACAAATAACAATATTTTTGTTAAGAATTTTGAAAGGCTCATGTTGGCTAGCGACGACGAGTTGGATATACAAACAAGGATCGACATCATAGAAAGAGCGGTGGTGTTGTCCAGAAGAGCCAAACCTATGGCACTGGAAGGAAGAAAAGGGAAGTATTGGTGGAACGAGGAGTTAGCCAACATGAGAAGAGGTGTTTTAAAGAAAAGACGTATGTATCATAGGAATAGATATAGAGTAAATGACGAGGAGAGTATGACCCTCCGAAATACATATATAAAGGCAAGGAATGAATTTAAATGGGCAATTGCTAAGAGCAAAAAGATGGCATGGTCGAGGTTCTGCGAGGAGATTGACCACGATCCCTGGGGAAGACCATACAAGGCGGTGCTCAAAAAGTTGAGAGGTAGAGTGGATAAAGCCTTGCTCGAGCACAAGGAAGCGGGCCAAATCATTAGGGACATGTTTGTCACAGTGGCAGAGGATACAGGCGAACCCCAATCAACCACGGAATGCCAGCTAAAGGATGAGCCCTCTTTCCCTCCCGTTACTATGGGAGAGGTGAAAAGAGCGGCTATGAAGATCAAGCTGCGGAAGGCTGTTGGCCCAGATTTTATTGAAGGGTCAACAGTGAGAATCCTGGCGGAAAGATGGCCCCTTGGGCTGTGCGAGTTGTTTAATGACTGCCTGGAGACTGGGATATTCCCAGTTCCATGGAAGACCGCGAAATTGGTACTCATACCAAAGAAGTGCAGCCAAGAGGGAGTGGTAATCAGCTATAGACCAATTTGCCTACTGTCAAATTTGTCTAAATGCTTTGAGCACGTCATCAAGGACAGATTGGTCCAATACCTTGAAATGGGCCCCAGGAAGCTTGCGGAAAATCAGTATGGCTTCCGCAAGGGCCGTAGTACTACTCAGGCGATCGAGAAAGTGATGAGAGTTTGGGACGCGGCAAAGGAAAGGAAGAAGCATTGTCTTCTCTTAACTTTGGACGTTAAGAACGCGTTCAACTCATTAAGATGGAAGGACGTACTACAAGATGCGGAGAGGAGGAGCCTGCCGAAATACCTATGTGGCATTTTGAATAATTATCTGAAAGACAGGAAGATAACACTCACTACAAGTGAAGGGGAGTTGTCGACAAAAGTTTATGCCGGAGTACCACAAGGGTCGGTGCTGGGACCTACACTGTGGTCAATGGTTTATGATAACCTCCTGCGCATGGAACTAGGGAAAGGGACAGAGATCATCGGGTTCGCAGATGACGTGGCGATCCTGGTGGTAGACAAGTACTTGGAAGACGTCAAACGGCGAGCAGGAAGGGCCCTCGAGATGGTTGACAAATGGATAACTGAACACGGCCTCCAGTTGGCACCCGACAAGTCAGAAGCAGTCCTTCTGACGGGTCGGAAGGTGCATAAGTTAGACATTTATCTAACAGGAACAAGAATTAACCATGTTCGGGTGGCCAGGTACCTGGGAGTTTACCTGACCCACGACAGAAAGTTCGAGAAACACATTGAAGTGACCACGGGCAAGGCATTGGTGACAGCCTCGGCACTTAGTGGCCTGCTGCCGAATGTTGGGGGAGGTGGCTTTAAAGCCCGAGTGTTGTACTACTTAGTTGTGTTGTCCATTGTGACATATGCGGCCCCGGTCTGGGCAGAAGCGTGTAAGTTCATTACCATACGTAGAAGATTGAGCGCGGTCCAAAAAATCGGACTGCTGAGGATTATTAGAGCGTATAGAACGGCGTCGATAGATGCTATCTGCGTTCTGGCAGGTTTTCCACCAATACACCTCATTCTAGAGGAGCGAAGGGAGGTTTTTACCAGAACGAGAGGATTGGCCAAAGGATCCGAGGAGGAGCAGCAAATTAAAACTGAGGAAAAAGAAAACACGCTTAGGAAATGGCAGGAAGAATGGGATAATTCTCCAAACGGAAGATGGACCTGGACCTTGATCCCCAAAATCCGGGATTGGATTATGTGGGGTCCAAATATCAGTAACTATCACATGTCTCAATTCTTCACGGGGCATGGGGTATTTGGTAGCTATCTTCATAGGATCAGGAAGAAGGACACGCCAAGCTGTAGCTACTGCAACGAGCCCATTGATGACCCGGAGCACGCGGTCTTTAGGTGCAGCAGGTGGAATATGGAAAGAGAGGATCTGATTAGGAAATACGGTACAATGAGAGCTGATAATTTTATGAGGATTCTCCGCGAAAAGGAGAGTAGACAGGACGGGATCCTGTTTATTAGCCGGATCATGCATGATAGGATTGAAAACGAAAATGTGCTGCAAAGAGAACAAAACATAAAGAAGAAAGGAGCGGATCGAAAATGATCCTCTCCTAGTGAATAGGAAGTAGTCTCGGTATCAAGGTTGATTGACGAATTTATTAAGGATTATTATTTATTTAAATTATTTAGTGATATATATTTATTTAGAAGCCGTAAGGCAAAGACTAATACCAGGATAGAAAGTTCCGGGGCTTTGTCCTGCACTGTGCCGAAGGTATGCCGTCTATGGTTTTTCCGGCACAGTGGCTGGGATTTGCCTTAATTTTAAACAGTGACAGGAGGAGGGGTTTTTAGTGGATAACAACACCACATACCCCTCGGGAGCGGTTCTTAAGTAATCTTTAAGCAATCATGTTACTCCATAAGTACTTAGAGGACCACTGCATCAAAACCGAACACCATTACTATTGTCGGCGAACACAACCCACCTACAGTCGACAACTCATAGTCGACTGCGAATCTGAATTACTTTCTAAAAACTTCACAACAATCAATAAATATTGTCATGGTCACGCTTTTTGCATTTACGATCTATTCTATAAACAGCTAACTAATCCTAACATGTATTTAACAGTGCTACAAAAGAAAATTACATTGAATATCCTATGCAATGGCAGGAGCGAAGAAATCATTCTTGACGAACCAGCCATTATTCACAGCAATGTAGACTACGTGATAATTGGACACGAGACCGTAATGTACATCGGAACCACGAATACCACTGCTACATCAGAAGTGTATCAGAAGTGTATGTAATACAATACTTACCGGAAATCATAGAACGCTACGGCACTCCCCTAGACCAAGTCAATCAGATCCTATCGGAAATATCACAGTCAAAACGTGCTAAAACACTTTATGAAACAGCCACGCCAATAGGCCACTTTCTTTTATACATACTAGTTTTAATAACCATTTGCCTGATGACATACAAATGTGGATTATGTAAATTAATTTCCAACTGCATTCCAAAAAATTTATGTATTCAGATATTATCTTGCAATACCACTGTTAGCAATCGAACCACCCCTGACCGTGACAATTGTTAGAAAGATACATTGTATATTACTGTGATCGGTTTATGTTTGAATGCGCACGTATCCCCACCAGGACTCGCAGCGGTGGGATCGCGCCGGATCGTATTCTTTTGTTTTTAATCGTTATATAATTGGAAGGAGTTCTCGACATGGGTAGTCCACGCACGTTAACTAATAAATAATATACACTTGAATCCCTCTCCGTCTTCTTCTTATTTTTTATAACAACAATAAACATTGTATACCCACATCTGTTGGATATGAGAAAAGACCAGAAAATGTAATATTTGATGTAACACCGACTACGCCTAATATTATTATACGAAAAAAATTTGTAAAATTTGGAGGACCAAATTCAAAATAAGGAGAGGTATGTAACACCGTTTGTATCACGGCCGATGCCTCCCCACCACCTGGAATCGACCGAAGCTATATAAGACATCCAAATAAAGAATAGTCAGTCACTCCCAAAAGGTGTACAATATTCTTCATACCTCGTACCTCTTAATATTTAATTCTTCTAATCTCTTGACTTTACCTTATCAAAAGTTTACCATAGTATTAGTATACTTTAAAATATCAATAAAAGAACTACCATTAGGTATTCGGAAAACCGAACAGTCGAGCAAGAGCGGCTGTTCCCTTCAAAAAGTGGCAAGCCCCACCTGGCCCCGTCACAGTATCACCATACATTCGGTAAGAAGGCTACAAGATGTCACGACACCTGTACCTGGAAGTCGGGAAACAACAAGGGCCGTCCTTGAACGCGGCGCTAGACGGTCCCCTATCCCGCCGCATCGTTGTGACCGACCGACGGCTGAGAGTGCCCTTTCTCGTTGACACTGGAGCCGATGTGTGTGTGTTTCCGAGGAAACAGGTACGCGAGCCCGTGCGGAAAAGCTCGTACAAACTCTCCGCTGCAAACGGGTCGCGTATCGCTACGTATGGCACCGTAGCCCTCGAATTGGATCAGCGATTCCGCCGTAGTTTCAGGTGGTGTTTCGTAATCGCAGACGTGAACACCCCAATTATCGTGATGGACATTTTAGCAGATTACGAACTATTAGTGGACGCGCTCAATGGGCGCTTACTCGATTCCGTGACAAAACTTTCCACAAAAGCCTAGTGTTATCAACAAGGGAACACCGCGAACTGTCATTCACGGATTTGAATGAAACTTTGTGGGATTATAGAGTGATCCAAGACAAGAATAACGGTATGCTTCATTTCGGCCCAATCGCTCTTTAAGGGTGTGAAAACTAACCTCAAAGTCAAATCGACACTTCTACTTTTTCGCGTATATCTGTTAAAGTATAAGAGACAGAGAAAAATGTTTTAGATAAAAGTTTAATGGTATAACAAGCGCTATAATTTTACCTTAAGAAAATTTTTTGAAATGTCTTCCTTGTTAAAAAAAAAATTTTTCTTGCGTTATTTTAAACAATTTTTACATTTTCATAATAACTAAAAATATTACGTATTTTATTCTGAATTCAACCATGTATATTATTTTTACTATACAACACCAACTTATCTAAATATACGACGTAACGTACACCGCGCGCGCGATTTCGGCCTAACAACACACAGTAAGTTACATACTCGGATTTCTTTTTCTCGTTAAAGGTCATAATGTATGACGATTACGAGTGTGATAACATAAAAATAGCAAAATATAAAGTATTATATGAAGATTGATGGTATATCACATACATTGCGCTATGTTGCATATATACAGGGTGTTAATCTACCTATGGACTTAAATGAAATGGGGGGTTCTAGACGGTAAAATAAGACGAAAATCAAGAATGACGAAATTTCGTTAAACGCTTCGTTAATTAATTATTAGCAGTTAAAGATTGCCCCAAATCAGCCAATCCGCTGCAGCGCCGTCCGTTGGACTCGCCGCGCACAGGCGAACCCAGGACCGTATCGACATGTATCATAACGCTTACCTTGTGGGGCGCAGGAAAACTTGTTTGTCGTGGATAATTCAAAATCAAAACTTCAGTCACTTTTCAAAATGTTGAATGACATTAAACCTGCTTACTCGCAAAATCCACAAGAGCATGTCAAATCTCGCCCATTGGGATTTTCGAGTAAAGAGGGTCAATGATCTCTTAAAGCAGATAGTACACTGCCCAAAAGTGAAGCACCCACACGCATTCAAATCGCGATTGTCCCGTCCGCGAATATTTATTGGATATTACATTCGCATCGCTATAATCCCGTCCGCAGTGTCCACATAAATGTACACAACACACCTGCACGAATCAGTAATAATTTACACCGTCACTAAAATGTATTCTTTTCTCTCTTCTTTTGCACTATCACGACAACACCACATACGTGTGGCACAAACACACTCACAACCATATTTTATTTAAAACTAAACAAAAAAAATGTTATTTAAAAGAAATTAACTGTACGACACCAGGAAGGTGCAACTGTAGCCGAAAGCGTTTCTCAAATCTATCTATCCACGTGTATCACGCACTCGTAGTGAACTCAACGATAAAATCACACGACAAGAAAACAAACCACACGTCAACCCAAGGTTTTGTTAGCGACTGATCTCTGGTGGCGATCGAACGCAGTCGATGACAAAAGAATATCAGCCCTCCAACGCAGTCGCAGAGAAATCCTTCTTCCGGCGTATTCGTCAGTCGTCATTTGGTTCTACTGATATTCGGTAGCGGAATT
This sequence comes from Tetrapedia diversipes, assembly GCA_033822845.1. Taxonomy (NCBI): domain Eukaryota; kingdom Metazoa; phylum Arthropoda; class Insecta; order Hymenoptera; family Apidae; genus Tetrapedia; species Tetrapedia diversipes. The sequence continues at coordinate 66,950 of JAOPTO010000851.1, forward strand.
GTTTTTTGACATCTTTTAAAACGCTTTTTTAGATCGTTTCTGGTTACAGTTAATTTCTTTTGAATAACAGTTTTTTTTATTTAGTTTTAAATAAAATACGGTTGTGAGTGTGTTTGTGCCACACATATGTGGTGTTGTCGTGAGAGTGCAAAAGAAGAGAGAAAAGAATACATTTTAGTGACGGTGTTAATTATGACTGATTCGTGCAAGTGTGTTGTGTACATTTTTGTGGACACTGCGAACGGGACAATCGCGATTTGAATGCGTGTGGGTGCTTCACTTTTGGGCAGTGTACTATCTGCTTTAAGAGATCATTGACCCTCTTTACTCGAAAATCCCAATGGGCGAGTTTTGACATGCTCTTGTGGATTTTGCGAGTAAGCAGGTTTAATGTCATTCAACGTTTTGGAAAGTGACTGAAGTTTTAATTTTGAATTACCCGTGACAAACAAGTTTTCCTGCGCCCCACGAGGTAAGCGTTATAATACATGTCGATACGGTCCTGGGTTCGCCTGTGCGCGGCGAGCCCAACGGCCGGCGCTGCAGCCGGATTGGCAATCTTTAACTGCTAATAACTAATTAATGAAGCGTTTAACGAAATTTCGTCACTCTTGATTTTCGTCTTATTTCATCGTCTAGAACCCCCCATTTCATTTAAGTCCATAGGTAGATTAACACCCTGTATAGACAGAAGTGCATGTTCTCGTGTAAAACATGTTCCTGATACTGTACAAATTTATTTCAAAGAAAACACTGAATTATATTGTTTTCTGAATATCTTACTAAATACTGATCCCGATAAGCACTTTTTTCAAAAGTTTGCGAATATCTAGTGACTTATACTAGACAGAAGTGAATATTCTCGTCTTAAACTTGTGCCTGCTACTGTACCTACGCACCGGCGGAACATTTAATTTTCGTTTTAATCTTCCGATCTTGCCAGCTGCATCAGCTCCTCCGCGGCTTCGCCGGTGTTAAGTATCTAAAGTATAAATTTTCTCGCCTGCCACGGATATTCCTGCAATTTCTAAAACACATTCCCGTCTCTTATCATCACGCACTCCTTGCTTTTTTATCTTCCTCCGTTGTAACTTATGGCGAGCAATTATTTAATCGATACGCAATTTTTGTGATATAGTATAGTATGCAGGAGCCTTAACTGCAGTCTGCGTTGCTAATTTTTCATTGGTAATTCAGCATATTTTTGGGTGCTTTTGCATGAAAATAAAGGTTTAGGTAATTTGTGTCTTCATTGTTTTAATCGCTCATAGTTTTGTCTGTTTTAAAAATTTTCTTATAAACAAAACTCTAACACAAGTATTACAGAAACACATAAAATTTTTTAGTACAGATTGAAATAGAAGAAAATTAAAACGCGAGTGTATAAAGGCTAAATAAATTTATAACAAAAGTATTTCACAGTGTTCTCGTAGAAAACATTAAAAAGAAGAAGTTCAATACCTTGTTGTAAATATTGATTAGTTCTAGAGACGGTAATTTAAAAAAAAAGTAGAAAAAGCTTCTAGAAAAATTGAAATCTAAATTTTGTTTATTCATTTATACCTAACCTTTTGTTTTATTATATTATTTTATATCTTATTGTATTATACCTAACGATAAACTACTTTCTTTTATTAACGGAAATCGTATCAATTTAAAAATAAAAATTCCCAGTTCTTATTAATTTTGATAATTTTTATTTTTTTTAATCAAAGCTTCTAATCGCTGGGTGCTCGTATCGCAAACCATTCTAAACTGGAAAATCTTTAGAAACTCCGAAGCTTCCAAAGTACTTCAACAAACGTGCCAACCTCCAAGAGTTCTAATCCAACCGAAACAAAGAAACTTCTCAGAAAGTTAACTATACACAGCAGTCATGCATTCGAAGTTAAATCATCGCAGCTTAATGCTTTCGGTAAGCAGCATGGAGCAAAAGAAGCGAACTCACCGGAGCGGAACTTTTAAACGGATTTGTATCTTTAAAATAGATATAACCTCAAGAGGGAGTGCAACGTGGCCGTGGCGCAATTATTCCCCATTAAAAGTTCGCAAAGAAGCAATTTCCAGTATTTCTCTCCACTGGGTCCTTGGTGGTCCCCCGTTGCAAAAGGAAACAAAAATTTGCGGACGATAATTGTTTCTTGTGAAAATTTTAATAACTCTCGCACTTAGAAAGGCAGCCACCATTTCGCAGACGGAAACCTCGTTGAAGGTCTTTTCTGGATTCGTGAGATGTAACCGCGGTTCTATCGGTCTGAAACCATCGAAACATGTATGCTAGAAACTGTATCCTTCTCTTCTGAGAGCCGATGTTTATGTATTATGTGAATTTTCGTTAATCGTTTTACCATTTAGTCAATCCTATATCGTATACTACTATATAGTAGTATTATAGTAGTGGTCAAAAGTTTAAGACCAAAAAGACAAAGAAAACAAATTAATTAATTAATAAGAAATAGCACGATAAATAAAACTCAGATTTTATGATAATTAATGAATAGTATTCTACCATAATGACGATAAAAATAAACATATGAATAATATTTCTATACCATAAAAGTATGTTTTGCATCGTCCTGTCGTTTTAAACTTTTGTCCGTTACTGTAAGTACTGTCAAAAAGTATGAAAGCTTTTCTATAATTAGTGACAGGATCACTTTAATATATTCACGAATCCACGTCAGTCTGTATCCAAGTTTCACTTTTGAGAATTCACGTGGTAAGAGGAAACCTTTCGTTCTATGTATGTACTGTTTTACCCTTCTAAGTTACAATATTCTATCCAACATTTCAAGAGATCCGAGAAAGCTGAAGTTTAATTTTCTGTTCAAGCGATTGGGTGGATATTTTCATTGTAAAATGAAGAATTTAAAAAAAATTTTAATTAAGGTTCTGTATTATTGAGGAAATGCAAGGCGTGCGTAGGTCAAAAACATTATTTAATCGTGAAGTGTGGATCGTATACTCCCCACCCGGTCTGAACGGAAAGTCTTTAAAAAATGGTCTAACACGCAACGTGTTAAGTTGGTAATATCACTTGGATAGTAGCTGAAGCAAATTACACAGTTTTCAGACCTCTATAAAACCATTAGAACTTTCAAATTGCGCTTATAGTGTAAGAAACATGCGGTATTTCTAATATTTGTACATGTCTTGGAAAATGAAAAGTTCATATAATAATATTATATCAGATACATATATAATTATGATACGATATACGATTTTTTAACTTAGGGAAGTTGACATTCGGAAGAAACGCGATTCTGATTGGTTGTGGCCTCTATAAGTGTATCTTCTGTAATACAATACACAAAAATTGAGCGCATGTATTATCATTATTGGACAAAAAGATAACGCTGACGAATTGTATCATGACGAAAAGTACCCTTTTTACTCGTTTGCCGTTCCGGGTGTTAAATTATAATCCAAGAACAATATAAGTGGTTGTAAAATACTGGAATTGCACAATTTGATTTCAAACTCTACAACGAATACTTGGAGAACTCGAGAGTATACTTTTAAGTACTTCGATATCTGAAGGAATCAAATCTAATGAAAGTAGTAGGTACTTGAATTTCGATAGTCAGCGTACTACAATTTCCTCTGGAATTTAATCTTGCAAATAAAATATCATTATAGATTTATATTCTGATTGAGGTACGCGTAAGAAACTCGAGTCCACTTGAACGAGATTCATCTGATTATGCTTGAAAGTACGCTTTCGCTTTTCAAATCATTCATAATTCAAAGCTATCTCATCTAGGTTTGAATCCACTCAAAGATAATGTATTTTACCACGAAGCGTTCCTGAAGTGTTCGAAACTTTACAATCGAATTAGAATCTATTTGCAGTATATTGTACTTAACCTGATTACTACTAAGGTTACTTCATTTTCCAAGAGTCCCACAAATTTGGAAAAAGAAATAATTTAGAATTGAGGAAAAAACGTTTTAAAGGTGGAAAATAAAATGAAGGTTGAGAAACAAATACTAAGAATTAAAATTCTATAATATATGTTCTGTTACAATGTAGAAATTATTAATAAAGTTGCGTGATTTTTTTTTATTCAAACAAGCTTAAGCAAGCTACAAATCGGGATTTTTGGAATACTGATATTTAAACAAAAGCTACAATTTTGGTTGGTTTCTGGAATCGAACAAGGTCTCTAAATGATACATCAGCTTCAATTAAATTTCAATGCAACTTTTGTTTCGTTTTTGAATCTCGAATTTGTATGCAGTTACCGTTCTCTGTTCCAGTTATCCTATTCGTTTTCCATTTTATCATGCACTGGGTACACGATGACCGCTTTTATTCTTCAATTGTTCAGAGAACAGTTGGGTTTGCTTGAATAGTTAATGCAGGTTTTACGATATACTTCAGTTATTTATTTTCAATTGCATAAGCATCGATCATTCTTAATTTAATATTTGAAATGAATTAAATAGGTTAAAGAAGAAATTTCCATAGATATTCTTTAACAGCTCCGGAAGAATACATATTTTGTAATATTCTATTTTATTGCATTTCCGGAGTAACTGAAATACAGTGATTCACGAAATTGATCAAAGAGTTAATTTACTGTTTAATTAGTTTTTCGGTAAATACTCTCTGCGATACCTTTCAAATGTTCGTATTAATTAATGCAATTTACAATCTACAGGTTATATTTCAGCCAAATAAAATATATAATCGAAAACTTGGACTTGGTTAGAGGACGTGCTGGTAATTAATGGTCTGCGAGAAGTACGATGATAAATAGAATCCAATTGTAAAAAAAGGAAATATCCTGTGAAAACGAAGTTAAAAAACGGAAGAATAGATAATGTAGCGAAGATAGATTTAAGAAACTAGGGTTGGAAATAGAAAATAAGTGAATAATAGAAGAAAAAGGGAAAAGTGAGGTTAGGTTAGAAAGTATTGAGAAAAAGGAAAAAAAAGAAAAAAAAGTTAACGTCAGTAAAGAATTAAAATAGAAATAACAGTAAATTTAATGGAATTGATTTATAATCGCAAACTATAAATTGTGTTAATTAAATTTGAGACGCGTTCGAAGCAACATTTATCGGAAAAATGGTTAAGAAACTTGGGTTTGATCAAAAGTATCTATATAAAGCTTTAAAATGCATGTACACTCTGCCTTTAAGTACACTACCTTAACGCTAGTCTGTGTTGCGTGTGCAATTTTTACACCAGCTGTTGCTAATTAATGCTGTTAACGTGTACGTACGATTCTCCGCGGAAGAGAATTAATTTTCCGCCACTGATTCAGGAGATCAGAACTCCCTTAACCTCTGCTATTGGAACAAGCTCAATACCCCGACGTCCCAACCTCGTTTTCCTTTTTTTTCCCTCTCTCTCTTTCCTTTCCTAACCGATCCGTTGCACTGAAATACAGTGCAGCGAAGTAACTGCGCAGACGGATACTGTTATCGCAAACAGCGTGCAGTGAACACGACCTCCTTTTGTTCACACGATTCTGCATAGAACTGCTTTGGAACAATGACATCTCAAAGGACCCTTGCTACCGGACAGTTTGTGAACTGTAATATCGCAAATGACGATGTGCACCGCGCTAGAAGGGGGAGGGCTGAAAGAGTCACGATATCACGGTTCCATCGTTCGCTGGAAACCAGTGTCTCCTGTGAAAAGGGAATTGTTGAGAGAACAGCGAAAAATGTATGCGCGACGTGTCTCGAGAATCGTTCTTACGTAAGACAAGCAATATTTTCCACTGCTTCACGGAGTCGTTGAAGCTGCCGTCGTTTCTCTCGCGCAAAAACGTATGAATAACACGTAAATCGGAATCTTTCTCGCGTGAACCTCTTACTCGCCGCTTTCTTATGCAACTTTTATTCTTATCATTAGAGTTTCGTTGTTACCGTTCGCAGAGAAATTCGTAGTTTAATAGATACAGTTGAAATTGAAACCTAAATCGAGGATCGTTTCACGCTATAAACGTCGTAGCATGTAATTTACTTACAATTAAGATCTTTGGCACCTATATCTTTGTGCGTCAGGCATATTTTGTATTTTTGTATACATTTCGATCTTCTATAGATATAATTAGTTGTTGGTAGACGTAATTGTTTTTGAAGCTTTATAAATATTGTCACACTAATCTGTTATGAATTTAGAATTTAGATTACGTTAATGGTCATCTATATTTAACAGCTTTAGCCACTGTTACAAATAAATATAGTTTATAACTATCTAACTGTTATAAATAAATATAGTAAGTTTATTCGATAAAATACTACAATCTGATGGATACCAGAAAGTAATAAACAATTGAAAATTCTGTTTTAAACAATAACCAAAGATTCATGTTTTAAAGACTCGTTGAAAGACTCATGCTACACGAAATTTTTTATAATACTCAGAATATTAGTAATGTTTAATAGAAATTTTGTATTAAGATGATAACATGGTTGGATATTTACGTCAGAAAAAAATATTCTGACGAGTTGTTCACTAACATCTATCACCAAAATCATAACGGATATTCACATACGAAGTTTTATCTTGAATCATGAACATCGTATTCGAACGTCGTATCATTTAAACGTGCCACGGCATATTTCTTTGACATTTTAGATTGCAACAATTATCCTCAAGTCACGGGCCATAGATCGCCAACGTTTTGATCAACATCATCTCTCAATTAAGATAATATTCACCTCTAAGTTCACTGTTAATTGAGAGCACCAAAATTCGTTCCTACGATACAACCAGTCGCGCATACAAAATGCATCAAGCAAAACAAACCAAAACGAAATATCTACAGGTGTAACAGCCTTAATACTGGCACGCGGAGTCTCCCAAGAGGGCAAAAGCAGCCCGTGCTGCTTCTGATCAGTCACATCTGCTCGATCAAACCTAATAAGCATCATTATTACAGCGTCGTCGTTCGCATGGGACAACTCCGTCAAACTCGAAATCCATATTGCATGCATCCGCGCAGCCAGCCGAACAATCGGCCTAAAAATCGATTGGAATCCCCTCGGATCGCTGAAACGCAGGATGCGTTTAGAATAAGCGATCGACCACTCGTGCTTTCCCTCGCCTCATAAAAATTTCTGCTTCTTTAGCATATACTTTTTTAACATATACTATTGGGATATTAAGTTAAGCTTGCAATCGGCAATATTATAGGAATGCGATCGAGAGGATGCGAGTTTAGGAAACTTTGAAGAGTGCTTGGATTGAGCGATAGCTGTGTGAACGTAGAATGTTTGGACTCGAGTGTTTCCACGGCGCGAAAGATGAACACTTGAGAAAACGTCGCGACTAAGGAATTTTAGGTGAACGTGACCGAATGCATTGAGAGAGAAAGGTTTAGAATTACAAAGAAAGGAAATGACTGTTTTGAGGTATATATGACGGAGAAAATAAGAGCGCAGGACAGAAAGAGCGTGAATGTGAGAAGAGTATGAGTGTCAAAGTTGATAAGTTGAAAAGTTGTTAAACCATCGTTACTATTAAAACTACTTTAGATATATCTAAGAATTTTACTTTATCACACTCCTTCAACTTAGCCCTACCATCGAGTTTGACTGTGTAGGCATAAAGAGTATGACTGTGAAGAAAGTAAGAAAGTAAGAAATAAAATTAAATAAAATTAAAGTAGAATTTCCAATAATATTTCACCAAACTACATCGTATTGTGTCTCAACAAACAGTCTGTGAGCAGACCAGACCAGCGAGAACGCAGAGCGATCGGACGCGTTCTTCTTCCGATCTCATGAGCGATCGACGAACGATAACAGGAACCTTCGCGACACTTGAATTTCGTAGAAACACGAAGAGAACGAACACTACGTCGCTCGGTGTAAACGCAGCCTAACGCGACCCCTGTCGAATTAATTACATGCGACATTATCGCGTTCCCAGGGTTTTGCGAGGCGGAGACGTTTCACACGGAAGGTTTGACGAGGAGCGTTCCACCCTGGATGCTTCGAGCGCGTTGCCAACCCTTTCCGTTCACGATCACGGCGCCTATTACATATTTTATTTATCCGGAAAGTTGTCGGGTCCCAGGAGAGCAGTGACGCGCTCGAATTGGCTAAAAAGTAAGCAGCTGGCGACGGCTATTGTATCGCCTCCGTCTCGGTCCTGGGCTGTTTGCACGACTCGTTCACGCTTCGTTAACGACGATCGAGCGTCCCTCCCCCGACCGCTCTGTCGCCGATTTAATGGCAATTCGAGGTACCCGATGCTCCGCTGTGCCGCCTTGGTTTTCTCTCGTTTATTCGTTGATTTATTTGAGCGAAATCGGGCGCTGCCGCTCGTGAAAACGAGGCTGACGTTCTCTGCACCGTGCGGTTATCGTTATGAATTGCTCAACGATCGCTGCGTGAAGTCAGAGGCGACACAACTATCACCTGATTTTGTTGAGACGCCAGATTGAAGAATACCAGGGATGTTTGATTGGGCGACGGAAATTTTAATGTGCAACGAGTCATATTATTATGATTATTATACAGACGTAGATAATTATTAATGGCGTGACATGGGAATATCATGGATATGCGTTATGAGAATTTTCTACTGATTGCCTTACAACATAAAGGCAAATTAGGGTAAGCGTAAAGAGATTAGGGTAAAACCAGAATCTTAAGAATAAAGTTACACGACACTGACATTAATGAAACAAAAAGGAAATTGGGATCAGAGCTTTGTGAAATGTTTTCATTAAGCAGCAAATTGGATTCAACTTTGTACGAGACAGAATATAGTTATTTCTGAAATTATAGCTGTCTCTCGATTTGCGAGGAATTTAAGCATCCTTTCCATGTATTTCTTCCTTTAACACAGATGAAAATCGTAAATACAACGAAAAGAATATACTTAACAGGAAAGCTGGTACAAGTCATAAAAATACAAATCATAAAAATATATTATGAAAGTGATCAAATAATTAGGTACGAGTTTTTAGCAAACCCAACTGTAAATATTTCTATGTAGATATTTTAATAACAAATATTAATTTCTACGTCTTATTAATTTCTTTTATCACTTAATATAATTTTCATTTAATAATTACACTACAAAACAAATGAAAATATAATACTAATGAAAATATTACACTAGTTTCACAACTTACTGTACTTGTATACTTTTATATTTTCTGTATTTGCAGAGTGTGGAGAATTAGATTTTGTTAATGCTTATACGAATAAGCTTAACATGTGTAGGAATGCGATCGAATGGATGCGAGTTTGGGAAAGTCTGAAGGTACTTGAGTTGGGCGATTGTCTTGTGAACGCAGAATGTTTGGGCTCGAATGTTTGTAAGGCGTGAAAGATGAGCACTTGAGAAAACGTTACGACTGAGAAATTCTGGGTGATCGTGACCGAATGCATCGAGTGAGAAAGGTTGACAATTAGAATGAAAAGAAACGAGTGTTTGGAAGAATATATGAGGGGGAAAATGCGAGCACGTAGCAGAAAGTGTTTGATGGTGAAGGCAGAAAGTGTTTGACTAACGTAGAAGAAAGGTTTTGACTGTGAACGTAGACAGAGTGTGATTCTGAACGTTGAAGTTGTTAAGGTGTAAAGTCGTTTAAGTTGTTATTGTTAAATTGTTTTAAATATACATTTATTAATATTCTAATCACTTCACTTTTATTTATTCACACCTGAGTCCTATCTTTTGCTCTACTAAAATCATTTTATAGAATTTTCCTATACATGTTCATCACAAACTCACAAAAAAGGTTGAACTCATGTAATTAGTACGATTAAGTAAGAACTTGCGTCTCACTGAACCATAACAAATTTAACAAAGATCAAAGAAAGGTATATTTTCTAATAAGTAAAATCGAAATACAAGTATAAATGCATTCCACACACTCTTAACACATTTATATTTTTCATAAATGCGCAAACATCGAAGTTATAAGATCCACGAAAATTCCTGTAAATTCTACAGTGACGATTACATTATTAAAGTAAAAGATTATAAAATCGTAAGCAAAGTTATTTTAGCGAATGTGGAAAGGCCACCAGCAACGCATAATGTCGATGGCGCGTTTAATCGCGTGCAACCTATTTAAGAATTTATATTAATCCAGTATATAAACCAAGTACGTCACGGAGAATCTTTTCAGGCTAACTGGACATGCTTCCGCTCTACCCAAGGAATTCCACGCGAAACATTTCTTAATAGCGCAAGTGCTTGTACAACGAACCCCCGTGGAATGTCAATTTGATCAGAAAGTATGCCGGCAATTGTGCCGGATCGATGGCATTTTGAAATTATTCAAATCATGCGGACTACTTTATCCGGCGCTGGTCGAAGTTGAACAGAGCAGGAGGTGGGCAGACCGTGTGCCGTGGAATATTAATAACGATATAAGCGAAATTTAATACGTAATTTTGTTACATAAACAGATCTGAATATCATGAATTATGTTTCACCCGCTGCATTATTCATGAACCACCCCTCCCCATCCCCATGATCGCGGAGGGACATGGAAAAGTTCTCTATGTTGTCTTGACCGCACGAACGTCATATCGCGCGAAATTGTGTCGCGTTTATGCAGAAATAGTATTTTTGCGGAGAAAGCTTTTTCCTTGAAAAGAGACCCTCTTTGAACCAAACGAAGAAATTCTTTTCGCGCACGAAGTTGTCACGAATACAGAGCCCCGAGCACCTTCGAAGTTCTCGCCGCTGGTCTATTTACGTGGCATTATACACCCTTTTGTTCGTCTCTACCATGAAGTATGCAAAGGAGGCACGTTTTCGACACCATTAACGCGTCAACGGTCTGTCCGCCGGGGAGCAGTCGGAAATTGCGACGTGTACGTCGATACATCGTAAAATTTCGCCGCGATTAACCCTTCAGGTACAGCAGAAAGTTCCACTTTCCTATCCTAGCAGCCGACGCGTGTATTCCTATGATTTGCGTAGACTCTAATAAATTATGTTTTTTGATTTCATCTTTCTTAAAGATTGTAGTTAAAAAATTCAAAAAATGACATAGTTGTGTACCTTAATAATTTAATTTAGTATTGTAAGTTTTCAAATGTTTTATAAACAGAAGATAAGAAGCTCAATAACGCTTGGAGAGGACAAGTGGGTTGGTACCGCGTACCGGCACCGTATCTGAAGGGTTAATATCAGAAATACCGTCGTTCCTTGAGCAAGAATAAAATTCCTTCCCCGACAAGCGTGAAAACTCGGGTAAAACAAAGAATCTAACGGAAAGGAATCGTTGATTCGGACATTGATAAAGTACCTGCGGCACTTGATCCGCTTGATTTACGGTCACGATAATTTAATTCAGAACAGGGGCAACGATCCTCGAGCACTGCAGCAACGTGCGATTGATTCCGTCCACTATTTTAACCTTTATGGGCCGAAATTTTGTTTTAGATATAAAAAAATTGATGGAACGGAAAATCAGCTATAATCCTGTATATGCAGATGAAAAAAAAATTTTCCAGTTTAAACAATTTTATTACAATACATTCTGTAGGTATTTAATTATTGCAGTGGGCAGTTTGACATATAATTACTATATTTCACTTGCACGGAGCACACTTTGCTTTACAATAAATTCTATACTATTTATACACGTGGTTGAATACATACTCGAGACAACGACCCATACACCACACACCATACATTTCTCATTATGAAAGAGATGTCGCGATTATGAATATGTTGATTAATTAGGTTTCTATTACTATCTAACAAATTCACTGTGTGACTTTCAGGTAACAACGGCTTATAATGTTTGCGCTTTTTTTATTATTTCAGGTTGATGGTATTAGCAACCGTCATGAATATTGGTATTGGTTGTTTCGGAGACATAATAGAACTAATATGTATACGCTATCTCGTGAAAAGAATTAAAATTATTCGTTAAAATGTCAATAAACTAGCATGTGACCTGAAAGTTACGTGGGCTCATAGAGGGTTAAGACGCTTATTGTTTGAAATATCAGCCGCGTAATTAAATTTACGCACTCGAATCCCTGTCTTGGACGAGCAACCGTCGGTTCGATGAGCTTCTGGCAGCTGTTTTATCGATTTCAATGCGAACAAATTCCAGTTCGCTTCGTCTAACATCCCCGCCGCCTCGGGGAGCGGCAAAGAAATCTCCGACAAATTGAGGAACCGGGGAAGAAAGAGGTCGGGATGTCGTTTAGGCAGCTATCAAGGGTGGGAAATTAAATTGCGAGGGCTACTTTGTGAAAGGGGGTAAGGTGGAAGATTTCGCCTTGTTCCCGCGGAGAATCCCCATAAGTAACAGTGCATTCCCCAAGGTCCCCGGTGCCGAAGGAGGACACCGAGGAACGGCAATAACCGGGGATCCGACGAATTTCCGTAATTGATGTCTCGGAAGCGTGAGCGAGCCGAAGTTGCATCTGACAATTCCACGGCCTGTTTACGCGGCTCTGCCCTCACCCCCGAGAACTAGAGGGGCGTCAACAACTAAAGTTCTCTCTCGATGTCTCTTGATTCTTGAGGGCCCACGATTTTAAAGAAAATAAAAATCCAAGTTGCACGGAATCTTTCATAATATAAAAGAAATGAAAAAGAACATTGATTTTATACAAAAGAGTTTTAAGATTATTATTTTTATCATCATCATCATCATTAGTTTAGTTTAATTATTATTATTATTATTGTTATCATGTGATCGATAACAAAAGTACACGATGCCTAGTAATTCCTAACTTATAAATACCGACAATACAATTACTTCTAAAACAACTCTGCCAAAAACTCTATGTTTAACTTTCAACTCTTTATACAATTCCACAATTTGGTTTTCTATTCAACACTAATCTTTTCCTCCTTCGGGAAAACCCTTATAGGCCTTCCCTTTTCCCACTCCGCGCTCGCTAAATATTGCCGACTCATCGATGAATTGTTTGTCGCCAATGGTTTTTTCCGATGTACTTGGTTTTCGTCTAGTCGACCTACACTTTCACTTTTCCGGTCGCAGTCCTTAAAACTACGATACTACAATTTCAATCATTGAAATATTAAACTGTTTGACCATGAGTAACTTCAACTTTCCGAAGTGGGTTAAAATATGTCCGACCGTACATGAGAAGCTAAACAAAAGGTGGGACCAGTTTAAAGCACACCCCTAACTCCAGAGGGTTAAACGGTGCTCCCGCGGCGGCCAATTTGGCCGTGCACTAATATCTTGACGGCACGGTCAATGCGATCGGTAAATAATCCTCGGTCTCGGTCAGAATCGTCGAAATTATTAATATTCCACGCCGCGAAAATATTAACCGCCACGTCCGCGTGTTCCAGCCAGAAATTTAACAGGGCGCTCGAACGTTATTCGATCGCGAATTGCGCCACGTTATTGTGTTAGGGCTGACTGCGCGATTTCGGATCCGTGAATTATAGGGCATTCTCGCGGGATCGATCGAGATTATGCCGTATTATGTCGGCGATCGCACTTCCACCTACCCTCCGTTTTATAGCTCGATAATCCGTTGTCACTTTCATACGCACGACCTGATTTTCGCCGCGATAATCTTCGTCCAGCGTACATAGGAAGGGGCAATCGGTTTCGCGCAAATATTTACGCAGATGCGTACTTTTATGGAGAATAAATACAAGACTTTGTCATCGAAGGGCTCTGTGTATTGTAGCGGGTTGTTCAAAAAGTACGTGACGACCTGTCACAGGCTATTATCTGAAAAGAGATCTGGTTGATATTTCAAGTTGATATTTCTTAGGAAAGTGAAGCTTTTAAGTTTGCTGAATAAGACGAGGAAATATTGAACAAAAATAATGATCATAGATTCAATTTATTAAATAAAGAGATTGAAATATAAGATCTTTTTATTCTGTTAAAAATCGTAATACATATGATATGTACGTATTTTTAACGCACTGAATAATATTTATATACTATATGTGTATTATTTCTATAATGCTCTATATACATAAAGTATCTAGCAATACTAACTGATCCATTTACTGCGAGGAGGTATAAGGAAGTATACATATATTAGGAAGTATAAGTTAAAGCGATGCGATTCCAAACATTCCATTGTACTTGGATCTATTATGACACAATGGTGTCCCTAATTTGAAATGCCTACTAAATTCAGACTACATTAATCTCTGATAACTAACTTTTTATAAAACCTAACTACAAATTTACCATTTCTTTCTTTACTAATTTCATGAATGCAATTTACAATAAGTACCTCATCGATTTCGCGAGCTGCTGTAACCTAAAATTCAAGAACATTCGTTCCATCGAATCCATCAGAATGTACACAATCATAATCCTTCCACGATTAGCGATTCAATCGCAATAGGAAAGCCATGAGTAGCGGAGACGAGAGGAAATGGCACAAACGCGGAGATGGCTCTATTTTCCGTTCCTAAACAGACCGATGTAACTTTGCGGTTCGATTTCGGGGAGCCAGCAAGATCCTACGTCCAGGATTACGCCGTTCCTTGTAAACATACCTTCCGTGGAAACATAAGGATCGATAGTGGCCGGAAATTACAGACATTTCATCGACTTGGAAGCGTGTATCCGCTGGAACCAACGCGGCACACCGAACAAAATGGGCCTGCCAGGAATGCGACCGAAGCGACCTGAATCGTGGCAACGGACTAGTAGCGATTCGAAGATCGATCAGCGAAATAATTTCTCGATTATTTAAACCTGCCGCAAATCCCCTGTTGCGATAAGTCAACTTAACAATCGAATTTATTTTAGAGCCGTTCGTTGAACCTGCGGCGCTACTTGCGCGTTATCGTTACAAATAGATTAATTAATGGCATGCCTGTGATATGCTTGACTTGTACTACTTGGCGCTTTGTAATTTCTGAAAAAGACGATTTACATTCGATACGAGAAGAGAAAATGTACAAAGGATTAATTGTACAATAATAATAGATACAACACAAATGTATAATAAATTAATTTATGAAACAACTTAACTCATTCAATGCCAGGCAAATTTAGAGCGTCTTGCCCTGGACACAAAGATCTTTTTTAAGAAAATATGGATTATTATTTTGACAATAAAAAGTAATGTTAGATTTGTTGTTTTTTAAAAAAAGTATTATTATATAAAATTTTCGTTCTTCCTCTCTAGTAGTTTATAACTCAAATGGCTATAAAATTTTCGTTCATCCTCCATAGTAATTCGTAACTCAAACGGTTATAAACTTATTTCGTGATCAATTACAATCTAAACTTGTAACATAAACTACGAGATATCTTGTAGTCGGCAGTCTTGATACATATACTTACTACGAGATATCTCTTAGTTCGCAGTGAATGAGTTAAATACATTATTTCGCTACGATTTTTATTTGTGACATAGCCGGTAGCTATAAATTACGTTAACCCTTTCGCTACGGTGGGCCTCGTCGCGGAGTACCTTGCGTAGGACAGAGCGCCTTGCGTAAAACGGAGCGCCGTGCCGAAAGTGCGAGCATTAAATGCGCGCAGTCTCCAGCATTCAGGACCAATACTTTTGCCTCAAAAACTACTTTTTAACATTACTTTTAAAAGCAGAATGATTCGTGTTCATAATTTTTCCATGAACATATTTTTAATTCAACAATACAATTAATATTTTTACATTACACAACAAAATAGTAACTATAATTATAACATAATGTTTACCAATAATCTTTTAATAATCAGATTCTGTATGAAATTTCTCAAAACATGGGTAAAACTTAACTTTTGGCTCCATTTTTGTGATAGATGCCACCTATAAACGATGGACGACTAAAGTCACCCATAGTAGCGAAAGGGTTAATCAAAATACATACGTTTTAGATACTTCGGCTTACTGTGCTCACGTTAATAAAATAGGTACACGTTACTGATTAATAAATCAAGAAATTTAACTAGCAGGGAAAGAAAACTAGCACGGCAAAGCCATTTACTTTGCTCGAGCCGGATGTGTCGCGTAAAATTTTCACTGCCACTTGTGAACGGCGCTTCGTCGTCGCCTCCGCCATGAAATTTGCGTAGGAGTAAGCGCACGGAACTTACGGGCAGCCTATAAACCGAACGTGCTGCACACGTGTGACGAACGCATTAGCTACGTCCCGTCGATGAACATTTCCTGTCGGTCCACGAGGCACATCCGGTAAAATTGTTCTCGCATAAACACATACACTCCCATATCCGTCGGTACAATTTTGGAAAATTAAGTAAACTTAAGCACGTATTAGGAAATTATTAAATCATTTTTTTAAATTGTCATCTATATCAGTTCAACATTTTTTATTGTAAAGGAATTCGTAAATTGAACGTAACGATATATATTTCACGAATTATGTAATAGTTCGTAGAGAACTGAAAATATCAGAAACTATCTCTGTAGAAGTTATTTGGTATGTGAATGGACGAATAAACTTGTTTGAAGGGCAAATTAATTTGTTTACATCAAATCTTATATATTTTTGTGAATAATATACGTCGAATAGAATAATTGATAAATTAATTATACAGATAACAAATACTATCTCCGTATATACTTTCGTTAATAGAATGTCATGAAACGAATTATAAAAGTGACCTGAGTTAACTGTTAAATTTTATATGAAATTGGTACGCATTCTAATATTTACGAATAAAGATGTACGGTTTAATCATAAGGAACGATATTAAATATTTTTTTCATTCGTCTAATATTCTTCTAATCGGAGTGTACTTACATTTGTCTCGATTTTAGTGGTTGTTGCATCTCCAGTGATAACCAATCTATCGACAAACGAAAGAAATTATTCATCCATCGATTTAGTACTTTTGGATGAGGTTGTACCTACGTTTACCGTGAATTTAACGGCCATTTTATCTTTATCCGTTTAACTATAACCACTTTAATAACGATAATCGGTTTAAAGATAAATATCGAATCCGTTTATACGCGAAAGCTGATACTTTTGAACGGGAGTGTACTTAATTAAGTTCACCCTGAACCAGGCAGCCGTTCTATTTCCGTCCGTTTCGCGGGAAATTGTGACAGACGCCACGGGCTCTCCATTTGTACCAAGCCATTCGGAAATTCTCGCTTAGATAAGAAGGAGCCTGTTTCTCTGCCGGCACGTCTCGTCTCGTCCCAATTGAAAGCAATTCGCCTTGATAAACGTCCCTTCCGATTGCCTCTGATCGGTTTACGCCGGGGTCAGCGGAGGTTGCCGGTCATGGAAGCGGCGCATTTAAAAAGCGTCCCGTCGCCGATCGGAACATCTCAACGATAGAATGGAAACAAACTCGATAGATCGAAAACCTCATCACTTCCCGAATAAATGACCGTCGCGATTCAGCTTGAATCGATTTTTCACCGACTGCAAATACCTTCGGTTCAATTAAAATCACTGCCGTCATCCGGGAGATCCTTAAGAAAACCAATTTCAGAAAACACAGAGACATTTCTAACGGGTACAGAAGTCGGAAAGCAGAATACTCGTTAGTTACTACGGAATCGTTAGGGAATTTCGCGAAGAATTGTATAACCTTGCAACGCATAACATATGCATGTCGCTAATTAATTAATTAATTTATTTATTCATTTAATTAATTAATTTATTTATTTATTTATACGGGAAAAACCCATTAGTTTAAAAATTAATTAATATAATGTGTGGTAATCATAAAAGATTTAGAAATTGGGTTCGAAATATTAAATAAATCTGTTGAAGAACTATGTTGGTTTGCTATGTTGGTTTATTGTGGTAATTCTCGAAATTGGATCGCACTACATATAGAAAGTTTTATGAATACCGTCTCGGTAAAAATGTGCGAACATGCCTACTTGTCCTTGATGGTGCATGGAAATTAATTAGGGATAGAATTTGCAGGCATCTAATTTTATCATTGATAACCTCGAATAGAAAGGCAATCCCGCTAATAATATCGGGATTTATAGCTTAATAAAAAAGGATATCATTTGAAATACGGAACGTGCTAGGTAACTCTAGATCGTGGTTACTTCAGTTGCTGCCAACAAATCAACCTGGAATACTTTTTCCCTAGGATCTCGCTCTCGCTCTTTCTTTCTCTTTCTTTTTGTAACATCCAGCACCTTGATCTTCCGCCCTCGGCGAATGAAACCATCGAACAAATGAAACCTTCGAACTTGTTACATCCACCCGGAGAAACGAATTTATCGTAGAAAATTCAGGTCAAAGGTCCATCGGCGAAGAATTGAACTCTATCGAATTAAAGAGCCCGATAAGAATATCGGAGGAGCGTTCCATTTCCTAGCTTAATGATAGAAGCGAGCTGCTTCCAGGAAATTGATATTTTCATTCAATTTTCTTCGCCCGGTTCCCAGCAGCGCGAAAAATACAAATACCGAAGCAACCCGAGCTGTTTCTTTTGAAACATGAAACGCAACGAATTGTTACTTTAATTTACGTGACGAAGTAGTTCATTGATATGTGAAATGTCGTCGTGTTTGGATCGACACTTGTGATTCTTTTTAATTCCATACATCTAACTGAAGTGTTTACAGAATATCTATCACATGTTTAACTCTTCTCTTTTCTTGCATGTGCTCGCTGCCACACTAATTTCAATACAGAGTATTTTAAAAATGTATTCGCATGATCTGAATGGATTTGCTTTAGAAGAGAACTTGAATACAATAAGAACAAAACATTAACACTTTTATGGTTTAAGAAAAAATTTGTTTAGTAGGAAAAACATGCACCGTCAATCAGAAAAGTAATCGTGCGGTAGACAATTTTCAAATATTGAAATTTATTCTTAAAATTGTAATTATAGAAAGTAAAAAACATTATGTCGTAATAAAATAAAGCAAATTCAAGAGAATAAAGTGATGATATTAATAAATGAGCTTTTTTTTTAAGAAATATGTCCTTTTAATAACAAGTTGTTTATTAAATCAAACTT
This sequence comes from Tetrapedia diversipes, assembly GCA_033822845.1. Lineage (NCBI taxonomy): Eukaryota > Metazoa > Arthropoda > Insecta > Hymenoptera > Apidae > Tetrapedia > Tetrapedia diversipes. The sequence continues at coordinate 85,834 of JAOPTO010000851.1, forward strand.
TAACTTAATTATTTACACCTATTATACTAAATGTTGTATTTTTCAAAAAAAAAGATCCGATTATTTTTCAAGAAAAGAACAGGTTAAAAACGTGTGAACATATCATTGCACATACATCCAAACTAAAAATGTTCAAAATTAAGTTTAATTTTCATAAGCAGCACTAATCCACGAATTTCTTCTGAGATTTATACTTTTATAAACCCAACTAAACAAAAATAGAATCTAAATAGAGACTTCCTTTATCCTAAATGCTACAACATGAAATTCATCCCAGATATTTCGTATATTTTCGCATGCTTATGCATTCTGTGTTTCCTTAAAACTTTCGATAAACGCATAGAAATCTGCAGTTTGTGGATTACATTTTGAACGTGTCTAAAACAACTGAAGGATCAATATAAACCTGACACGAAATAAAAACGAGACGGAGGATCGGAAAGAATTCCTTGGACATGCAGACAAACGAGTGGCCCGGCCGAAATGTGCGATTCAGCCCGTGAGAAAATCGAGGGAGTGGCGCAGATCAAAGCCTCGACTATTATCAAGGAATTAATTATAGTTAACCGAGCGGAGCCACGCCTGTTTCGCGTCGCGTGCAATTTGACGGTGATTGTCATAGCCCGGCCCGATCTGCGGGCTCGACACGTGCGTGCGCCAGCAGCTCGCGCTCTTGTAACGCGTTGCATGTACGTCGCATATAGATGCCTGCGTTAAGCTGACTGCCGATAGAACTTGTCCAACTTGCTACACCGATGCTTGCCAACCGTCCCGCTCCTTACGTGTACACCCGGCTGCTAGAGTTTCGCATTCGATTCAGCGAAATAGTTGCCGCAAAAGTTTCCGGTCGATGCTGGGAGATTAACTCCGAAATTTGCAGCTCGAACAGATAGAGGAAACCGGCGTGTAAAATTGGGATTAGTAATTCGGTGTACATTTACGTTGCCACGCTTTCGTTTTGTTGGACGATGGTGAAATCGTAAAAAGGACGGAGAATTTTGGGATTTAATTAACCAATTGCATTGTGGTGGCTAGTTATTACTCGTGGAATAGATTATAGTTAAGCTAAATATAATGGAACAGTGCTATATGCTATATAATCATATATGTTAAATTGTAATAACAAAATCACTAATCGGTACGAGTGCTAAGAATGGGCAGCAAGGGTACTTGGGTTAAATAAAACAACTCGAGGTCTGCTCTCTGTGAATTCCGCTGATTGACTCCTTTTTACTGTTCCCTGGCCGTCCTTACGCTCACAGGGTCGGGGGTCGGTCCGAAAATCACCTGTCCCGACCGTCACACCTTTAGACGAGGTGGTACAAACTATAATAACGTTTTTCCAAATCCAACAATATATGCTATATAATGTATAGTGTTCGGAAGAAACTGAGAGAAAATTCAAGGGGTAACTATATGCAATATTCTAAGATGAAAATCAAGAGTAACAATAATACGTTTGACGCTTTGTTTATTAGTTATAAATAGTTAAAAAAAACTGCCTGCAACGGTGTATTTTACGCCTGAGAGGCAACACGGTAGGTTACGTCGCTGGCTGTACAGTGATGTTCAGTCGTAACTACGTACGGAATACGGCTTACCTCTGAACAGCTACAGAAATGCACATTCGTACTCAAAACTCTCACACGATCCCGTGACACATCTTAACTCAAAATCGAAGTATTGTATAAAGTATAATAAGTATTGTTAAACCAAGGTAAATCATACTTCGCAGGTAGTTATGTCTGAGTATCCCTGTGTAGTCATTGACGTTACCGACCGTGTTGCCGCATTTGTCTGCTCTCAGGCGTAAAATAGCCTGTTCTTTTAGTTGCTCAAAACTAATAAACAAAGCGTCAAACGCAATATTGTTACTCTTGATTTTCATCTTAGAAAGTTGTATAGAGTTACCCCTTCAATTTTCATCTAGCTTCGTCCGAACACGCTGTATGCTATCTAATAAATGTTATGTGTATTCAATTTTAATTTTGACTATAGTTTTAGTTTATAATGTCGAGGTTTGCTAGATCTGAATTATATGTATGATGTTGATATTTTAGTATACTTGATACTATGTTAAGATAGTAGATAATTACCAGTAACGCATGTGGTCAGGGAAAATATCGTACATCGAGGGATTAACAGCGAATCTACAGTAAAGGAATACACTTTTGAGAAGGCGTTGGCGAAGAGTGTTTGCAGAAAGAATAAAATGAACGAAATTAAAGTTGAACCAATTAAATGTTATAATAGCGCAGAATATGCGTAATATGCAAAAATGTACGGAATATTACAAATAACTCACAATGTTAACGAGCTGTTTACCTTCGTTAAACCTATTTATTCACTTGAAACACGAAATGTGTGGGTTTATTAATAAATTTAAAAAGCGATGAAAGGAACACTCATCAGAAAACTAATTGAATAGTAACTTTATAGTTCAATTATCTAAAAAGTATTACTCGATCGTTCGAACTATTTTGTGTGTTGTTACGCATTTATAATACGAAGGAATTAAAACAAATCTTTACTCTGGCTTTACTCCTTCAATTATACGTATAAAAATATAAATTTGCATAAAAATTCGCAATGTATAGGTTAAAGTTCAGTATAGTTACGCTTAACTGTTCGGAGGTGTAAATGGATTAAGGAGAACAATAACAGAGGCATGAATATAAAAGCGGGAAGCATTAAGAGAACGTGCGGAGCATGTAACTGAAAAAGCGGAAAAATGTGTTGCAGGAAACGGAAACGTTGTGCTTGCTCAGTAAGCACCCTCGATATGTACAGGCGTTATTAAAACGTGGTGTTATAGTCTCTGAGGTGTCCTCCCCATTTCTGCATCTTTATGGGATCTGAACCTTATTACGTTTCAGGTCATTGAGCTCCTTTTCATTGCAGATTTCACCTGACATGAAAACATTATTACTATGAATTAAAAAAATCTCATCTCGTCGCGATTATGTGAAAATTATAACAATGTATATTGTTGCAAACGTGAAAGATGTGTACGAGTAAAAATAGTAAAACATCTTATTGTACTTATTTCGCGGATGATTCTTTTATGAAGAATGCGAGAAGCCTAATGAGATGTGTGGTAATAAATAAATTAATAATAATTATACCTGCAACAATTACAAAATACGAAAATGAAGAAGGATTTGCTAATACATTAATGTAATCAGTCTGAAACTTTGTATTAAAATGTAAAATAATTTAATTTAGAATTAAATTGAAATAAATCCACAATCAGCTATTCAGTTTTCAAGACAAATGTAGTGATTCAAAATGAATTTTGGTCGAAATCCATAAAAGTTTAATAATCCCAATAAATTCGACAGTTTTCTATTATTAATAATTAATGCAATAAGTAATAAAATTTAACGTCTACAATGGAAGTCATATTATTAGTATTATATGTATAATAAAATAATAAAATTATTATAATTTACTTTTTATTACATTGTTTAATACAGCTCGAAGTTACTTCTTTTTATAAATACAATCATTTTTACTGTAAATAGGTTAAAAAAATTCAGCAGTTAAAAGATTAATAATATAGAATATGGAGTAAATAAATGAAATCAAGTGGAACCAGGAATAAATTTCTACCGTATTACGCAGAGTTTCTTGGGTTCGAATCGCCTTGGAATCGTCGAATTTTCTCTCGATTCTACAGAACTGGGTTAGCTAGAACTTTGTCTGGAATTTTGTTGAGGTTGTATTTCCTGACTTCGAGAATACCAGGGAACGGTATTTCTTTTCACAGGAAATAGGAAAACGGATCAAGAAAATCGAGTTCCTTCAAGAAACTCAAGTTCCTTCGAGAAATTTACAAATGTTTCAAGTTTCGGCAGCGCAAAAAATTAAAATCCCGATTAGAGTTCTCGTGCATACGTACATAGTGTTAAGACCCGGAAACTCGTAACGTGCTACTTCGTACCAAACAACTTTACAAACTTCTAGCGAGCTCACTATAACATAACAGCATGAGGACCGGTTAAGTTTTAAATGACATGATAAAGTTTAAACGAACCGCTTGAGCACGTAATTTTCTACATTTTAATAGGTATTGTGCGTAGTATCAGGCGCTTAAAATAACGTGATGTTATAAGAACTTTACCACCTTTAAGCTTTAATATAAAAGTATAAAAATTGGGACAGCGTTTTGATTTCAATTTCTTGCTCCATAATCTTGTATTATTAATTCTTTGATTAATTTACATAAAATAGTAACAGATATCCTATTATAACTTGTCAAACCAGTCGAATATCATATTTTGCTACATTTCAAACCTTTCAAACATATGCATTTCTATTAATTGCAGACGATATTACATTTCAAATAATAGGCTACATTTACAATAGTAGGTTTCTTTGTCATATAGCAATCAACATCTAGCGACAATTACAATTATAATACGAAATTTGTCGCTGTCATTTCATATGTAAACCCAGCATAATTATAAATTTAGGTCTTTACGCAATTTTCATTGATTAGTACCTCGTGCAAGAAGATTAATGCCTATGGAAACCATGCAGCAGCCAGTAGGCAAATCGTTTAACCCTTAAACCGGAGTTTTCGAATATTTTAACGTTTGTATTGAAAAAGGTAGGCCTAGAAAGCCTACGAAGAATTAGAGCCGTATTCCTTAGATTTGCAAACTTACCAGCTTCGTATAGGAGCAGCAGTAACGTAACCATGCCAATTGCAACTCCAGTATATCAATACGAATAATTTACCAACACATATTCATCAGAATCATCACAATCTCTTTCTCCTCCCTTATCTCTCTCCCTCACTCACAGACGTATTCTTACTCTCTCTCTCCCCCTTCCCTTTTTCGCTCACTCACTCTCTCTCCTGCACTCTTTTCATGTACCTGTTTATTTATTTCACACTCCCTCACTCTCTCCATCTCTCCCTCTCCCCTCCCTTTCTCCCTCACTCAAACTTTTAATCTTACTCTCTATCTCACTCTCTCTCTCTCTTTCTCTCTCTTTTTGCCTCTCTCTTCATGTATTTGTCTATCAATCTCACACTCACTCACTCACTCTCTCTATCTCTTCTCATCGAAAAGAAAAGAAGTGAAGGGGAAAGCAAAGGAAAGAAAGAACGTCTGGCGAGGTATTCGTGCGTTTTCCATGCGGTTCGTGCAGAGTGTGGCATGCTCTTAAAAGCAGGAACTTTCTACCGCAGCATTGATTGGCAGCGTGTCGGAAGAAATTGTCGACGGGTGAGGACCTCGCACCCGGTTTTCTTTTCTCTCGTCAGGTCGGGGGGTTAGCACGGCGCTCCTTCCAAGGCCGCGATTACCATTTTATCGAGTCTGATTTGCGAGCACTTTACACGAACCCCGCTACTCGACCGGGGATTGCCGGTGAACGGCTGCACTTACCACCGGCCTCGTCGCTCTTTCGACGATTTTAGCCGGGTACCAGGTGCCACGTGTGCGTGCTTTCTACACACCCACGCGACTGTCGAACTACACGAAGTGATCGGTATTAGGAAAACCTTCTTTTATTATAGACTACCTCTATTTTTAGGAAGCTTCCGCGTCGTATTCAGTCAACGGTGAAAGAAATATTCCTGTACGTTTCGAGAGTAGAAAGCTTGAGAAATGCATATGTGACATGTTTCGTTCATCATCTGATAGTTTTTTGATATGTGACTTGAAGTTTATTTTTCACACTGAAAAACACTAAGTACCACTTCTCTAAAGATACCTTAAGTTACTATATGCGCATAAATTTTGTTTTTCAACGTATGTTTTTGAATTATATGTAGCAATGGAAGAATTAAAAATATGCATGTTTATGATAGTAAGGTAAATCTTGCAACGTGATCGCTTGGAATAACTTATGTATTATTTGTTAAAAAAAAAAAAAAAATGTTTCAAATCAAAGTTGCATGATATGTTAAAATATTACGGAACCGTGTATTCCCTCGATACCATACAATTTTTATTTGAAACACGTTTTCCGCAACAAATAATTCACAAGTTATTCCAGGTGATCACGTTGCGAGACACTCTGGATACAGTATCATACGATGTTTTGTTGGTTATCATAACATCATCGAGTCAGAATGAGTTAGGTTCGTGGCTGATATAAGAAGTGCGATATTCAATACGATGACGATCCCTAATATCTATATAACCAGCTGTCTTTTTTGAATATCCGTTTTACTCGATTCTGAAAGGAAATGACGATTTCACGCGAACGACGGATTTCGGAGTATACCACCGTTCGGTTGGCAAGATTTAAAGAAACGATATTCGTTCTCATAGAGCTCGCCCCAATTTTACGCGGTCCTTCCCTCCCCTCTCTTCGTTGTGTCGATGCTTTTCGATGTTCGAAATTCGGAATCACGAGATTGGATCGTTAACGTTCGCCTGGTTCGAACGATTACACGTAGGACCGCCGCCTTTCCATGAATTTTTTAAAAATCTCCAGGGAACGAAGTGGAAACGTTCAAAAAATGGGTCGCGATTACACATCACTTTTTTTGACTTTTTAAATAGATAGCGAAATTCATGGAACTTGCTGTTGTTGTTAATATTTGTTATATTTAGAAAACTTGATTTTATCCAATCGTTTATTAATCACTTCCGTAACGTTAAATTAAACATAAATGAGGGTTTGTTTCGTCCTCTAAATGATATAACGTGCACTTCGCACATTTCTCATATTTTATATTAATCCTCTGTTTATATGTTACGTACACGTATATTTATTTGTATTTTCATTCGTATCCATATTTATTATAGAAACATGAAAATCTTTAGTCTTATAATTAACGTTATCTTTAAACAAACAATTCGTCTGCCTCATTAATGGATGCTAGAATATTAAAATTCTACTACAGCTATCACTTGTCCTACGAATTTAAAATTTGTTTCATACCGCCGATAAAATTTAAACTAAAAAATGTTATGAGGACATTGCTTTAATTGATCAATAATCCTGATATTAAAAAAAAAAACACAAACAATCAACATACTTGAAACAGTTTGTTCGTTGCGTTTCAAAAACATGGAATGCAAATACGACATGGTTTACGAAGGAACGGAGAGTAGAGGAAAGGCTCGTGTAATCGTGTACCGTTGTCGCGTAAACGGAAAGCTCATACACGTGTAATTTTATAAATATTGCATTCAGATAATAATCCATAATTTTGCTGAACACCGTGATATCATATTTACCCGCGAACGGAAAGAGTGCTCTTCACTGCGCGATAACGTTTCATAACTACTGTAGTTTCCCGTTTTCGTTCGCAGGCAGCGACATTCGATTGCGGTCGCGATCCAGCTGAAAATCGATACAGCCGATCCACATTGTTACCCGCCCACGCTTTATGTATTTCATTGTTGCTCTTCATCAAACAAAAATCACCACGAATTAGGTCCGATTTCAAATAGATTAACGCACCGCGGCAATTCCGCGTTTCCGGGGCTGAAAGCGCGTAACCGATTGCAAACGTTACAGATATCATCGAAAGCCGCGAATCCATTCGCGATGGAACGATTTTACGCTTCTATCGTGAAAAGTGACATTAGAAACAGCATACTGCGCGCGTGCACGCGGGTCTCGGCCAGCATTTCAATTATCTCGGTTAATTGTTATTACATCGTAAACCGTTGATCTGACGGCCAAAATTTAAATCAGCCGATCCGGTAATAACGTCGTGAGCCACAAAACCGCATCAACCGTGGGAGTAATAACCAAAAGCGATTTTTCCCAGTTTCGGGGAGCATTCGATCGCTGGTGCCTTCGTTCTGATTAAGCTTCGAGTGGCGATAAATTCGGGGAAATAAATTGATAATCGTTTTAACAATTAAAAGCACGCGGTAAGCTACGCGATCGTGGTTGACGATAAAACTTTTACACGATACTGTACGAACTACCAGTATTCAACGCTATCGCAGCAATCTTATCGCTATATTGTTTATCCGGTCGAGCAACAATCGGACCGATTTACCTCGCGTTGTCGTTGCATAAACGGTGTGTTTGTTATCGATAACGCGATGTGATCCACGCGAACGGTGTTTTTTGACGGAGTAACCGTTGTCAACGCGGTGGTCGATCAGTGAAAAAACACGTTTGCGACGAGGCTTGAATTTAGTGTTCTCGGCATGGAGCGGTGTCTTTTTTGATGCTTTCTCCCATCTGGCGGCGCTAATTCGAGATTAATCATTTGCCCATAGCTGCAAAGAAAGCCAAGCGCATTACCACGCTTTGTCCTGTTTGCGACAATCAACTGGCATTATGTTTGAAATGATTTAACGAAATTCACAACAAGAAATAATTCTCTTTTGTAAATAAAAATGTAAATAAATTTGTCAATCAAATGTATAAATGCTATGACGCGACAATAGTTCATGTACCACCGGTGGCCCAGCCCGCCTGATGGGACAATTCTGTATGTACCACTGGTGACTTATCCCATGCCATGGAATAGACAAGAATGTACCACCGGTAGTACATCCCGTTGCGAACGTATTAAACCATTCCGCAGTAGCTTAAAAGAGGATTCCTTGAGATTATATCTTTTCTTACATGTTTACTCAGAAGCTTTATTACTCTTAAGTATGTTATACTTAAGCCTTTGAGCTCTGAATACTCTTGGTCTAAGTGCTTCGAAGGGACGGTAAAAAGGGACGCTATGGCTGGAGACGGAGTATTGTTATTCGTACATTGACAATCAGTCGATTGTAAGCGAAAGATTGAAAAAATTGGCAAATGCATATTTTCGTCCATGGTCCGTACGAGCAACTTCTGTCAGACGCATATATTCGCTTATAGCACTTAAAAGGTAAGATATATTGACTATGCTGAATTTTTTAGAAAGGACATACTGTTTTTGGAGTAAAAATTTCGCAACTCAATTCGTCAATGATAAAAGTATTATCACCTTTTTATTCGCTACAATACACTAACATGTTTTCGACAGTATGTATGTAGTACATGTTCACTGGACATTTCAAGTGTAACAAACGTTGAAATAATTATTTGCAAATACAATTACATGCAGTCTTTCTGGTTAAATTTAAACTTACTGCTTATTGTTTTTCTAACAAATATTGATTACTTTCTAACTAAACAACATTCATAGGTTAATGAAACGGAAAATGAAAAAAGAAATTACGTATTTAGTTTCGTAGGTTACTGTGCATATTTGCAAATGTCATTAAACATCTTATAACTACAGGTTTATTTAAAAACTTGTTACGTTTCTAGTTTAGAGATATTATACTTTTATATTTAATACATTCTTTATATGGATTTATAAGGTATTCCCTTAATAATAATAACAATCTCTAAATACGAATGAATGAATATCTTTATTTCAGCTTTTCGGATATAAACGTGAAAGTACGAATGGAAATAAATAAATTTTTAAGAACTTTTTACACAAAAACAGATAAACAGTTATTACTGGACATTTTTTAACGTGCAGGTCTGAGTGAGACACCTGTTGGGAGTTTCGCTACTACGGTTTTTTATTCAGAAAAAAGTATCTAACAAAGTGGTCCAAATGATAACTTCTCAAGTATTCGTGGAAATTTATGAGTTTCATCCAAACGAAGCGTGGTTGCGTGAAATTCGAAACTTTTAGAAACTGAACTAGCTAACTCCACTTTTTGTAAACTTCTCGATTTTATTATCCGGCTGTGCGTACAGTTTCCTATACGTTTCGTTTTATAAAGTTGAACAGTTTCGCTTTGAAGCAGCTTATTTCGCGTGCAAAACTCATCGAACCAATGAACGAACAAAAATTGTACAATATCCAAAGCTGTTAAATTTTTCAACGCGAATATCATCGGTTAAAAGTTTGAAGCATGTTATGCTTTAGAAGAGAATATAGCTTTCCTTAAATGAAAATAATGTTCTGCGATTGCAATCAAACCAAATAATGTTTAGCTATAATTAAAAACAAATAATGTAATTATATTATACGTGTATTTCTTTTTTCCCTTAGAATTGGCTAACATAATTCTGGAATTCTGACGATTAAAGCTGCAAAGCTGTATCACTTGAACCTAATTTCACTTAAAAGTCACTGATGATATGAAGATTATTTTTCTATTATTATTCCAAATATTGCTGTTTTAAAGCTAGTTGAAAACAAATGAACTCATTAGTATTAGTTTTTAATCATGGTTTTATACACAAATATTTTGCATAAGAAATTCTGGCTTCCAACTTTAAAGCGTGGACTAAATTTCATTCGACATTTCAAAGAACTTTGTCACGAAACGTCGTGTTTAACCAATCAGCTGTAATACGCAAAGATGCTAAAAAAAGGAACGTTGCAGTTTTCTTGTGCGGCAGGTCCTAGAATACTTCCGTCAAAACAGTTATAAATCTAATAAAAAGCGGAAAGGAGCTGGAAATGATTGATCTATTACACATTCGATTGACAATTTGGCGATATCGAAATTAAAAAAATATTTCAATACGTGCGTTAATCGAACTATGTTAATCTTTCGATAAGCAACAACATTGAGAAATACACTCGTATTCAAAAGTATTAAGAAATTTACGGAAAATTTAATAAATTTAAAAAATCATTAGAACATTGCTCATGTTAAAAATCATCATCTAGTTTAGAACCTTCGATTATAAATAAAATTATATATTTGATATTGTAATACAAATTTCACGAAAATTAATGTCATAAAAACTATATGGTATATCTGTGTCAATTGAAAAAGTTGCAGTATTTCGTAAGAAACCGAAGATATCAAAAACTGCTTTTGCAAAAATCATTTAACACGAAAGAGAATATTATGCGATATCTTTAGATTTAATGATATTTTAAAACGTAAAGATCAAATTCATTTCTTTCAATAAGCTGTTTTTATTTGGTTTCAAGTTGTTTCGCTTCAAGGGCCTCGGAATCAAGTAACTTGATCAACCTGAACGAGGTTTTCTGAAATTCTCTAACCACAGCATTGTCTGTGCACCTCATCTCCGTTCGAGATAACACCCTCGAGATCGAGAACGAGCGTAATCGATAGAGAAACAAGCGCTGTTCAAGACGAGCAGGAAGCAGAAAGAAACAAGCGACAAGTGTTGATCGGTAAATCGAGTAGTCGGCAAGCAATCACGAGAGGTTGCCGGCTCAGGTGGCGCATTATCGCGTCGATGTCTTTCGAGGTGTCGATAAACGAGGGGAGACATCAGCCCTCCACGGAGGATGCCTCGTAAGGCTGGGTCTCCATTGTTGTTCGCGAACAGTAAATCAATTATTCTTCCTAGAAATCGCCCGTTTCTATACTGTTTCCAACCCAAGTGTATATCTGTACGTTAAACACCCGCGATTGATCTGAGGTCGTTCGACTCGTGTATAATTTGCACATTTGCGCCAACTATTTCTCGAAGAATCAACTTTTGTTGAGGAATGACTAAGAATTTTGAGAATAGCTTCATTTGCAAGCAAAGTTGGCGAATTAGTGACTCCGTTCATTATTAGTTTCGAATTAACATTGTGGTTCTCTCAACAGCTCTCAGGGTGTTCGACATTTTTCTAATACTCGTTGATTGGTTCTCTTCAATCCTTGGCGATCATGGATCAGCGAACTCGATTTGCTTGGAACATCCTTCTCTGAAAATTTTCGCGCGATTTCTTGAAGAAGCATGTCGCTGCGAGTTTGTGGAAGTATTCAGAGTTTGCAACGTCGAGAAATTTTATCCAGTTACCGTCTGTTCGACTTCTTAACCGTCTCCTTCACGAATTCCACCTCAATAATATATCTCTGGCAATTAAGAGCGAGTGAAGCGAATCTCTAAAACACCATACCATAAGTTACATATTCTCTCGCCGGGGAAAAAGATACTAATCCTAAAAACATGCTGATTACGAATTATTTAAATACTCAAGAACTGTCCACCAGGTTATTGGAAATGAACATGTCTCGCGCAATGATCATGATGAACTTCTTTATAATATTCTTTACCAAAACGGTTCGTAAACTGCACGGGCTGTGAAGAATAAAGCGAGAAGCAACAGAGATAGGGTTTACCGAGATCGAGCAACTGGACCGTGCAAACAGCAGATCGCATGTATCGGGGAAATTTCAATCCGAACACAGAGGTGAAGTCAATGTTGACCAACGCGACGCACACTGCCACGAATACGTCCAGTTTATCATGTGCTAGATATGATATTGGTGAATTCGAATTTGATCATAAACAGAGCGCGTCGCCGGAAGAAGGATGTGTGTAAACAAAGATTTAATTCGACTCTACCACTTTTGCGGTCAGATCCCATTCGATCTGCCATTAATCGAGATCCTATAGCGCGTATTCGATCGATCGGAATTGTGTTGCACTAACAATTGAGCAGCGTCGATTGAACGCGAATATCAAGCTTTTGTAAGGATGAATACGGTGAATCACATGTTCGTTTAAATTCCAACATGTCTCGTTACTTCTGGAATTATTTTTTAATTTTTTAATTTATTTATTTCTTTATAAACGGGAAAACCCATTGGTATACATAGATTGTTAATAATGTAAAGAAATTACAATAATCTGGAAATTGATCTGGAAATTGACACCGAATAGATCTATTATTTGACTATAATTATTAGTAAAAGTGGTGATACGAGTAATTTTTACCTCTTATTAACCCTGCTGCGTTCCACGAATTTCATCGCAATCAATCATTTCCTAATTTTATTAAAAAGAACTCCTAATTTGTTGAAAAGTAGTTATTCAACGTAAAACTGAAAGGATAGAGTAAGTTATTGGTAACAGTTTCTTTACGTATCACATAATGTTAATGAGTTTTCTTAGGGAAGTGGAAGCACGTCTGGGACAAAAATGTTCGAAAGACTGCAGCAGGGTTAATGAGGTTATTGATAGGATATATTATAGTATTTATATATTACATAGTGATTAGACAGTAGATATACTAACTATAGATATCAAGTTTTGCAAGAAACATCGACTAGCTATAAAAGGAAATAGATGCTTCCTTTTAATATTAATTTTCTAAATAATCTAACTAAAAGTTCTATAAATTTATACGTGTCATACGCAAGCTTTGCACTTCCAAGAACAATGATCTGATTAAATTTCCCAAAGAAAACGAGTGTATCCGGAACATTTAACAGTATAACTCAGGAGTCAGCAACCTTTTTTGGCCGCGAATCAAAATCAACCAAAATGTGAGTATTAAAAAGACGTTTGGGTCAGAGATATTTTCGTATCAAAATAGTCTTTTAGTAAATAATAAGAAATATTTTATTAAGAAAATAATTACAAACATAGTTGAACGAGTATTATTTGTAAACGTACTCTTCGATATCAATGATTCCCACTTATGTGTTTAAAATCCATGGTAATCGAACTAAAATGTTGTTCTTAGTATCTATTTCCAATTTTTTTTATTCTCAAAATGTTTGTTTCATGTTTAATTTATTTTTATATATTATACTTTATTTTCGGAATTAAGGAGAATCACTTGAAATTATCAAATGGGTCACTTGGTGACCCGTGGGTCATAGGTTGCCGATCATTGATATAATTTATTATCATGAAATAAAGTATGCAAAATAAAAAAGATTACGCGACAACGCGTAGATTTGTATCGAATTTTTTGCTGATCCACGAATTCGATTCGACCATTACCATAAAGGAAATAACATCGTCGTTGAATCGTCACTTTTCGCGCGCACAAAATTTGCCACCTAAAAAGCAATCACCGTTCCGCTCACGCGTCCGGGGTGGCCAAAAAGGTCCCCAGAGAAAAACCGCGCGTACACCGCAATGAGACTGTTGTTTAAAATTAACGAGGCCAGCCGCGTGTGCCACTCGCACAGATGGCTGCTAAACAATTATTAGCCCATTATATCGCGGTCATTAATTACCCCGATTAAACTATAAATTTCTGCCGGGGTAATTACGTGGCCGGGTTCCAACAGACGAAGAAGATACAAGAAACGCACGGAGCACGGGGAGTTGGCTGCGGAATTTTAAACACTTGGCCGTGTTCATCGCGGCAATGAGCTGTCCGCAAAATCGTGTTAATCGGTAATTATTTCGGGTGACAGAATAGGCGGTCGCATTAGTATGACACAGGGGAACAGAAAATATTCCACTGTTAGCAATAAAGCAGACGAGCGACCGCCCGCGGTTACAATGAGCGTAATCATCCAGGTGGAAACCCATTTTTTCCGAGCCACGCGGTCGCCGCCCCGTGCAAGATGCGTAATTACCTTGCGTAATTACCAGATAACAGGTACACAGAGCTGAGCAGCCTTGGTTTTCCTCGTATCTATGGACAGTGTCCCGCTACTTCGCTAAGCGGGAGGTGCGATGAGAGAGCAACGAGGCCACCTGGATTACTCTCCTCCTTGAAAAGATTTGAACCAGAGGTTCGCCGTACTGCATGATTTATCCTCGTAATGGATTACAGAAACGGACACAATTATGAGTCTGCTAAAGGATTGCTCGGAAATTGTGTCACATTTCCTGTAACGCAATGAAAGTACACCGTACTGGAGAATTGTAAGAATTTGAGAATTAATTAATTCGAACTATTTTATTACTTGAACGAATGTATTCGTTTTCATTACTTACTTTTGTACAGATGGCGAATCAAATTAATTATCTCATGTGTAGTAAGTTATATGTATATATAATTCGTATCGCCTACGTTAGACGGGGGCTCCACTTCACAGTTTTTTAACTGAAGTGTCATGGTTGCAGGCTAACTTATTAATCTCAAACCTCCCACAACGTGTCTCCAAACGATCGTCGTTCCACGAACTGCAAGCATGGGCATCGATCGATCCTCTACATTTTCTAGCTAACAGAAAGTTACGTGCCCTCGAGGGATCATTGACATCCCCCTTGACGAGCATCCTAATTTCTACGTTGTCATAAACTTCCCCAACGCGTTTTCCCTGTGCATGCCCCAGAGTGAGGCACAGATCGGAGCCAGTCACTGCCTTAACCGATATTTAAACGAGTTTCGAGCAAAAAAAGTGGAAGAGTCGCAGAGTAAAGGGTGGAGCGGAGGTAGGACGAGACAGCCAGCAGAGAAAGTTTTGGCGAATCGGTAGGCTGGGCGTTTCACCGTACCCGTGGGTGATTACTGCGCCCTTCTGGCCCGACGGGCTCGCGACAGAATCCGATTAGACGATTTAAAATCGATGAAAGGCTGGACTCGTGACGGACGAGCGGTAGGGGCTGAAGGGGGTCGATGGAGTCGGGCATAGGGGCGGAAACGCCATTGCACGAGACGAACGAACGGACGTGCGACCGGGTGGCGGCTCGCAATTACCATTCATTACTTTGTTGGGGCCAATTGACATAACTGATTGGTATTCGGGCGCCACACCACCCTCAAAGGACCCTCCAGTCCGCGGGAACGAAGCTAATGCAGTTAGCCGCGTCTACGTTCGATTATACACGCTCTCTGGTCCGCGTCTAGAGCTTGTCGCTGGTCTGCGTAACAATGTCAGTATTTTTTTGTTTATATCGAGTTGCCACCATCGGTGTTGATGGGTGACTTTTTCGGCCACAGAAACGAAGTTCACTTGTGATTCGAACGACTATCTCGCCCCGGAAGCACGTGCAGACCTCGTAGCGCGAATCTTTAAGCGCTGACGGCCTGACGGTACCTTTTTTAAAATGCTTGAAACCTGTGCTGCTTTAGGTAAACGTGACGTGACTGATTTCAAGTCAAATATCACACTGAAGCAGATCATGGAAATGCTTAGCGAAAAGGTGTGTATAACGGAAATTCTCAGAAAAATAATTTAAAACGGAAGAGTTTGTTCTCTTTCTACTTTATGGAAGCCTATAAAATACAGATGCTATAGCATTCTGACTAAAGAAAATGATTAAATACATAGAGAAAAGATAAAATAATATGAAACTACTCATTGATTATCACTTTAAAATGCATAATAATTACAAAAAATTGAGGTTATATAAAATCAAATCAATAATGATCAGTTTAAAAATTTGAATGCTATAGCATTCACATCATTCTGTATCAGAATGAAAATGAACTCTATAGCATTCGCGTCCGCGAACATATTAACCAGAGATAGTGAATCTGACAGATTAGGCTACAAATATTAATGTTTGTTTTTTTGTATTAGTTTCGTCAAAAACAGATGTGAAAGTTATTGGTATGAGTAGGTTTGTAAGTAGCAATGAAATATTGTACGACAAGAACATACATACGTAAAAATGAAAATTCTAATTAATAAGATTCCGTCCAGAATCCGTAGTCACAGGTTAAAATGAAGTCTGAACAGTCTGAAAGAAGTATTAGATTTAAATGTCTGTTCGTTAATCGTTATGTTCAGATTTATAAACAATGCTTATTATATATTCGAATATTAACCGTTTGAGTCCCAGGGGTTATTGAAAAAACACTGTCGAAAAATCCCAAACAGCGCAACCGCGCTTTCTCTAAATGAGTACGAAAAGACCCAAGCAGCGCGATAACGCTTATTTTATTTTATGTCGAGAAATACCAAGCGTCGCAATAGCGCTTGTATTTAAATTTTTATTTTGTAACGTATTATTGCATTATTACAGTATTATTCTACCTACTATAAAATGTACTATTTACATTAAAAGTAGCTGTGTGATGTACTCGCTTTAATAAATCTGAGCGCGTTTCGACAATCGGTAACGCATCATCAGTTGTCCACAACCTTCGAAATGTACTGGGTTTTCTCGACATAAAATCTCAACAACGCGATCGCGCTGCTTGGGACTCAAACGGTTAATAACCGAGCTTCAAATTATGATTCCTTAATAAGATATTCCATCAGATGCTTACGTTATTTACAAAATCGATTCTTGGGTATAGCTACCGCTCGCTTCGAACTGTGTACTCTTCATCATTATAAACGACACGGTTTTCCATCTTTACCTCTCGTATAAGAAACCTTTAGCTCATCCTTACAGAAACAAAACTCGCTGCAGTTTCTATAATTTCAAAGTTATTGAAGTTCGTTGCATTCACGTTGCTTTGCAACGATTAACAAAAGGTAAAAGTCAATTGTGCCGTGAACAAACTGAATATACAATTTCCTGTACTGCACAAAATAATATTTATAACTTTTTATCGCTGCATTGCAGTTTTGTTTACTGCAACTAATTGTCGTTATTTGTAATAATTATTACAACAATGACAACAATAGTAATTTGTATTGCTATGAAAGGAAAGTCGATCCAAGATTAAAGTAACAAGTTAACGGAAAGCAGACTCGTCGGGTAGAATTCGCCTCGAGTAACTCGTTCGCATCTCGTCAAGACAATCGACGGCGTTCAGAGGAAAAGGGAGGATAGGAAGGAGGGAGGGAAAGCAACAAAGACGATTCAGTGAACGCTCGTAACTTCGTTACATGGCGTTTGAAACAAAAGTTCCCCACTCGCCAACTCGCCGGCCCAGCCACGTTTATGATAATTAAATGACACGCTATTAACCATAAAAGCGTTCTAGCGACAATATGCGCGCAAAATGGCTGGAAGTTGCTTTACGACATTACGACGACGAGCCGGCACGGTCGGCTGCCGACTGATAACGTTTTAACATGATAGGAAAGTTCGTTAACGGGTTTCCGGCGAGCACTTTCAACGAACAAAGCAAACAGCCGGATCGGCGAATTAAAAAAGGGTTATGCACTCCAGAGAACCGTTCTCGCTCTCCCTCCCCCCACCCTCTCGCATTTTCTTGTCCAATTTAGTTGAGAAGGAAGTGTTACTAAAGTGTTACTAGATATATATGTAGAATAGGCCAGATATATATATGTAAAATAGAGGTTCTTAAAATGATTTATTACTATTATTAATATGGGTGGCAAAAATATACAGTGTGCAGTAAAATATAATTCGACTCCGCCACGCGACTCTTTGTTTTATCCTCAGCTCTTTTTTCGACTTTGCAACTTTATACAACACTGTTCCCTTTTCTCTTTCGAGGAGAAAACCTTTATAGGCCTTTTCCCACTCCGCGCTCGTTAGACATTGCAGATCCAACAGTGAATTGCTTGTCGCCAACGGTCTTTTCCAATGGGCCTGGCTTTCGTCTAGTCAACCCACACTTTCACTTTTCTGGTTCTTAATCCTTTCGCTACTACGGGTGACTATAGTCATTCGTCCTGCATAGGTGGCATCTATCGCAGAAATGAAGCCAAAAGTCAAGTTTCATCCGTGTTTCGAAAAATTTCATACAGTATCTGATTATTAAAAAATTATTGATCAACATTATTTTATAATTATAGTTATTATTTTGTTGTGTGATGTAAAAATGTTAAATGTATTGTTGAATTAAGAATATGTTCATGGAAAGATTATGAACACTAATAATTTTGCTTCTAAAAGTAATGTTAAAAAGTCGTTTTTGAGACAAAAATCTTGGTCCTGAATGCTGAAGACTGCGTACGTTTAATGTTCGTACTTTCGGCACGGCACTTCGTTCCACGCAAGGCACTCCGCGGTGTGGCCCACCGTAGCGAAAGGGTTAAAACTACGATACTGCAGTAGTGATAACAAATCGGTTGTGTTTTCTTAGTTTGAAATTTATAAAAACAGAGTTGTAAACGATGGTCGTTTTATTTTACCATATTATTACGAAGGGAATAGTCTACAGGCAGATCTGTGCAAAATTCCATCGCACTCCGTTAGGTTTCAGACTCGTCCTACTATTTTATCACGGACTGCATTGTGATTGGCATAGCAACGCTAAACGAATGGTTTTAAAAGGTCGACGAGGAAACGAGGGAGGAAAGTAAAAAACGAAGAAGGAGATCCAATTTCGCGTCAATAAAAAAAAGGTATAATCACTGACGATCCAAGTATTTCTAAGGCGTGAAAGATGAGCACTTGAGAAAACGTCGGGACTGAGGAATTTTGGGCAAATGTAATCGAATGCATCGAATGAGAAAGGTTTAGAATTAAAAAGAAAGGAAATCAGTGTTAGGAAAAATATATGACGGGAAAATGCGAGCGCAAGGCAGAAAGAGCTTGACTGTGAAGGCAGAAAGAGTTTGATTATGAAGACAGAAAGAGTGTGATTCTGAAGGAAGTAAGAACGTCATACTTGCTAAATTGTAAAGTCGTTTAAGTTGTTATCATTAAACTATTTTAAGTATATATAATATATATATATTATTATTATCTAAGAACTTCGCTTTGTATCATTTATACCTGAGCACTATCACCTTACTCTACTAAATAAGTTAAAATAGAGATTTCCTATAATATATAATATACATACAATAGCGGACAAAAGTTTAAGATAACAGGGCAATGCAAACCATAACGTTTTGGTTCGCAAATATTGTTCATCTATTTATTTTTATCATAATTATGGTAGAAAACTATTTATTGATTAGCATATAATACAAATTTTATTTATACTGTTATTTCTTTTTAATTAATTTATTTATTTTCTTTGACTCTGTGGTCTTAAACTTTTGTTCACTACCTGTATATGTATATACACATTTATCTGTATAAGGAGGGAAAAGATTTGATCTTCGGTAGCGGCAAAGATCGGGTGACTAAGGGATAAGGAGGGATTCAGTTGTGAGATTATGATTATTGATAACTGCTGTGTTGTTATTAGCTAATATTAGAAATGTGTTGGTATCCAACGATGCTTTTAATTAGCCCGTTAATTAATTCATTATTAATTGGTGTTATCGGTCATGTTTCACGGGCAGCTTCGTGTGAAACTTGTTCTCAACGCTGTAATCGGTGTAACAAACTAGACCAATTTTAGGAAACTTCCTCTCTGTCGTGGCTGCACTAACTCTACCATTAGCCTCACACTAAATACACTATTTCATGTATTACATTTACTATGCACTTCACTCGTATCGCCCGATTGTTTTCGACAAGCGACGTTACGTAATCCGATGTTCTGGATTACAGTTAGTTTAAATTGTTAAATTTTGTGTTCTACCTTCGTGATTGTGAAAAAGAGTTTCAAGAATTTGATTAATAATTTCACGAACGAATAGTATTGAAAAACAAAATTTAAAGAAGTAAATTGACTGAGAAAATGTTGAAAATATAAGTTTACGTTAATACAAAGTTAGTCCTTAATGAGTTAATTATAACATAAAAGTTTTACTTGGAATTCGAATACTACTCATAAGAGGTTTACAGTTCGTTCTATAGTAGTGAATATAAGTTTAAAAGGAAAACATGATATAAATTACGGAAAAGAATAGATTTTATCTTAGTATTAGATTTTTCTTTACTTTCCGTAATCGCAGCAAATGCGTTATCAATTCTCTGTATTTGCGACATCAACCTTCAATAAGATAATCTATTCGATTATCATTTTGCATTTTTCAGCGATACATTTAAAAGCATATGTTTATATAACATCTTTCTTTATTACTTTATTACTTATATATATAATCTGTACTTCGACGTCTGATAAAATCAATTCTCGTAAAAGTAGCACTCGAATCTCGAAAAATCGTACGCTGCAATTTCGCTGGAATTCAATATTGTAACCAGAAAGCTATCGTAGACTTATCTTTCTGACGTGACACACGTGAAATATTCGAATGCACTTAACCTAAATTCAATTATACTGCTAAGTATCACTCGATTGTCTAGAAGTGCTTACAATTTGTTCAAATTTATCTCATGCAGATATGAGTTCACTCAAAAGTAACATTTCTACTTTTTAAAGGATTTGTAAGTAGCAAGACTCGAGATTTCGTAATTAGATTCGAATCTAGTACACTTGATCGAATGGTCGTCGAGTTTCTTTTATTGTTAGAGCCAATAAATTCCCGAAGGGACGAACGAATCGAGTGATGTATGCACGTCCGATATTCAACGGGGTTAAAAATGTCGGCCGGTTTTATTGGTCGTAGCCTATCGAATCAAAACGCGTGAACGCGAAAATTGGCTTTAGAGAAAATATGTGAGGCAAGCGCCACGGAAGAGATTGAATTTCATTAATAAAAACCGTTTCGTGAGCGCAGGAATCGTCAGAAATCACTGACGCGTTCTATTACTGGTTGTGTCACAGCCCCGAGCGATTTCGATTTCCCAAAATACTTTTGATATTGAAAAAAGGAAAAAGTTTGCCATATCTGTGACGAACGAATGCTCGCAAATCTAAATTCTACGCCGATGAAGATTATTTAATCGTGAAACCTTTCAAACAATGTGCAATCGAAAGGGTAATTTGTATAATAGATGAAGTTCATAAATTCATATCTAATCTTTAGGTCTATAGACCTATACGGAGCTCAATTTTACAAAAACTAAAACATCAGAAGCAATTTCGTCACTTTTGATCATGATTCTGTAGCAACGAACTTAAATTCAGAATGAGAATATGATATAAAACTATATAATTTCACGACTTCCTAATTAATATAGGTCAAGCTCAAGAGAGTTCCGTTCTACTTATTTATTTGCATAAACTTGATTCATTTTTTCCAAAGAACATCAACGATCCTGAATGCTTATCCTTCACTGTATTCGAGTACACATATAGGTGCTGATCAACAAACAGAACGTTACCCTGTTAATAATAAAACTAACTTCATAGGTGATACTTGTAAATCATGAAATTGTTTTACGCTAGATGTATCCTTTTCTCAAACTTATACCCGCCAAAGTAATTAATTACTATAGTATATCAAATCTTTGTTGAAGTAAAGTATTAATATTTATTGTTCTTTGTAACAAACTCCACGTCTTAAAGATACTGAGAAATAACGGATTCCCTTGTCCCGACTATTTCATAACATGTCTTTTTAGGGTTTGGGGATGCCTGTGAATACTCCAGATATGAATGTACATGCTGCCGCCACGTTTGCAGTTTTTAGTTATTTTTCTCATAATCACATACTCATTGAAGATATACATATACAAGGTGTTCAGACGAAGTTAGGAGAAAATTAAAGGGGTAACTCTATGCAACATTCTAAGACGAAGATCAAGAGTAACAATATTGCGTTTGAAGCTTTGTTTATTAGTTATAAACAACTAAAAAACGGGCTATTTTACGCCTGACAGAAGGCAAATGGAGCAACGCGGTAGGAAACGTCACTGGCTATGCAGTGATACTTAGTCGTAGCTACCTACGAAATACAGCATACCTCTGAACAACTACAGAAATGCACATAGTTATGACTAAGCATCACTGCGTAATCATTGACGTTACCTACCGTGTTGCTCCATTTGCCTGCCCTAAGGCGTACAATAACCCGTTTCTTTAGTTGTTTATAACCAATAAACAAAGCGTAAAACGCAACATTGTTAGTTTTGATTTTCATCTTAGAATATTGTATAGAGTTACCCCTTCAATTTTTTCCTAATTTCGTCCGAACACCCTATATATATATATATATCTTTTACCATTTACTGAATATATAATGTAGTATTGTAGTTTTAAGAAGCAGAAGAGTGAAAGTGTGGGTCGGCTAGATGAAAGTCAGGCCCATTAGAAAAAACCGTTGGCGACAAACAATTCATCGATGGATCGGCAACCTCTAGCGAGCACGAGGTGGCAAGAGGAAAATCCCTATAAGGGTTTCCTCGATAGAGAAAAGGAACCACTGTTGAATAGAAAACCGAGTTGTGGAGTCTTAAAAAGAGCTGAGGATTAAACATAGAGTCATATGGCAGATTTGAATTAGAATTTACTGTATACTATATATTTCTTCCATTATTCATATTAATAGTAATAAATAATCTTAAGAACCTTTTTTCTACAATAATTATTTAATATTACCGGATTCCACAGGAGTTCTTTTATTTGACAATAAAGTTAACAATAAAAATCTATGTATACTAATGGGTTTCTCCGTTTATAAATAAATAAATAAATAAAATCGTTTCATTGCGAAGTGTTGAATCGTTTCTGAAATTCTCATGCCGAAATTTTTGAAGCCAATCCTTCCTCCCGTCGACAGGGTTAATCCAGAATCGTTCATCGGGATCACCAGTCATCTTAAAAGCTCATCCGGCAAGGGACGCGAGAAGTTTCTTCCCTCTGGCGAGGAAGCGATCGTTCAACGTCGTCGACAGGACCGTGTAGGTGTGGAGCGGTGGTGCAAAAACCGCGAGACGGATCCACGTTAAACGTTTCTGCGGAATTCGAAGAAACCTGGCTTCCCTCCCATGCGAAACCGGTCCAAGTGGCTTCGAAATTGTAGCAGACGCCGATCTTGCCGAGGCATTAGCCGCTATTTATCAGTTAACTTTTCGAGCTTTGCCCGACACCTTCTCAGAGAATATCGCTTAGTCAGGAGCCAGGGCTCGGGGTTGTCGGTGGAACGCGAGAGAGGAAGGGGGAGGAAGCTAAGAATCGCGCTCGAGAGGAAACTTCGCGCCGTTCGAGAGAGATATATCTCCGGGCTTCTTTCGTTTGACACTGCACAGGGGAGGGCTGGTTCGAGAAGTTTTAATGATTCCCGGAGAGCACACTGCTCCGCTATACGTCAGGGCGGTGCTCCGGGGAGTTAGCGGATCCTAGCAAAATAAACGGTTCGATCTCTTTTTTCGGCGTTGCTCCCCGCACGACCGCTTATCGGACACTCCTCGAGTGCCGGGCAATTGATGAACGGTACCCGTCCTGTTAATTTTTCTGTTTTTTGCTCTTAGAAAAGAGATTCGCAAAAATTGACGGCAGAAGATTTTTAGTGGGAATAAATTAATTGTAAGATGACCGAAGGCTGAATTTTTTCTAAGACAACAACTGTTACTTCTCGCGAAACTTCCTATTTATTTTGTTTCCGACCTGATAGGCAGTTTCTGCCTCCGCCAATCAGGTCCTTAAAAGGAGTGCACGCGTCCGACGTGTCCCCTCCGTGCAAACCACAGTGACGATTCTGCACCCAGGACGTCGGCTGCCCACATTTTCTTCGATGGCCTAGTTTACGATGTGACTCTTTACATCTATAAATGACCTAGTAATCCGTACGCTTCGTAAACCTAGTCCTTTTACGGACGACCAGCTGTTTAACACTCGAGTCATCCAGACCATTCGTAAAATGCCTACATAATCGACCTCTTCCGTTTCTATAGAACATTCGATTGAATTATCTTTTCAGAAGTTTTACCGAACATCTAAGATTTGCTTTCACGTTTACAAATGTTCCATACATATTTGTGATGTATAGCAGGTATATATAATTAATCTGTGCCGCCATACGATTTAAATCAGAACAGTGCGTGCTACGGTTGGTGGTAAAGAAAGAGCATTTATAGAAATCGAAATATTATGAATGATAACATTATAAATGTTTTCAATCACGCACAAAGTCAAAACTGTTGCATGAAATTGAAGCTTCTGTCACCTCTAGTTACGTTTTAAATATCCATGGTACCATTATTAACACGTTCCATGCAGCGTGGAGCACATATACTTCACATTGTGCTTTCCGTTCATATCATAGAATTGTCGTTGTGAGATAGAAAGCTTTGTAAAAAAAAAAGTCGGTGCAATGTCATATACTCACATCTAAGTACTTATTGCTTTGTTCTTTGATACATCTTATACTCTGCATTTTTTTTTATAATTATGATTTGTGTTGTATTATATTTATTATTAGGCGTAAGTCAGAAACAAAGCTATTAATCACGATAACATAGGGCGCATATTCCCCACGTAGCCTAATCGGAAAGTCGCTAAAATCCAAACTGTCACGAAACGTGTTAAAGGGCATATACAGTGTTCGATATTCGTGAAATCGGCAGAATTTCATATATAGCGCGGGTTTAATATCAAAACACAGGAGGAACTATTTAATGCTAATTGCGAACGAATAACGCAACGGAGTTCCATCAGCCATAAAAGAAGAAGTAAAAAAGATGGTCGTTGCCAAAACGTGGCCGATTCGCGAAGCATTCCCTGTGATCGCTGCGCCTAGTTAGGTGATCGAAAAGCAATCAAAATCGTGAGAACACGGACCGGTTATCGGGACGAGGGCGGGGTGTGGCGGTCGAAAATACCCGTCAACGGCCGTGCAGCGAGGATAATCGAGCCGGCCGTGGATCGAGGTAAAAATGGGGACTTTATCCGCGACATGAATACTAATTGGCGATAGAAACGGCGTTCCTCCGCGTCTGGCGCTCGCGGACCGGCGCCCACTTTTCGAAAGCTCGCTTAATTCGGCCCGATGTCATTAACGTCTGCGATTCGTCGATAAATTATTCAGCGTAATTGGATTCGGTCAGGGCATAAAACCCACCGGCCAATATCGTCCTGCGACCGAGCTTTACTCCCCTCGGCAGCGAACGGGGAAACGAACAGGCTCGAGAGCTGTGCGGCTCTCCCTCACGGGAGACGTTTCACACGCTTGCAAACACGCCAGAACAATCGGGTTCGCAGTTTGCTATTTACCCATATGATGATAGCTTATCGTCGAACCGAGTGCAAGGCGCAACCGAATCCGGGAAAACGCGCGGAAGCACGTGCTATGGTGTACGATTGTTGCAATGAGTTTCGAATTGGGTTTGACGAATTTTCGTTGCGAAAGGGAAACGATGTTGATGGTGGAAAGTAATAGCAGCCGTGTTTTTGAATAGTTAACCCTTAAGCCTTTGCGGCCGCGCTGAATTCGCAATTTCATCCCAGCCGGTCCGCACAGATTTCGCTAATCGCTCATCCGCTTGGTACCGTTTACTTTGGAAAACATTCATGAACTTAGTAACGCAACGTACTTATGAATTGGTGAATGTGTAAAATAAAAGTTTAAACTTTATATAAACATAAACCATTATTTTAGTATAATATTTAACAGATTTTGTATTTAATGTAAAAATAAATGAACTGAAATTTTATTATTTGTATACGTTTGTTTCAGTATAAAATGATTTTAAAGTACCTGCAGAATGTTTCTCTAATACAGCCGGAATCGTCTCGAGTTGCTGGTTCGCCCGAGCAAAAAAGGCCTCGAATGTAAAGGGTCAAAGTTCATTTACAATTTAATGTTAATTTACAAAAGGTTGAAAATGAAAAACATAAAAATATTGTTCGCAATAAAAATAAGAAAAGACAAAAAAAGGAGAATAAGAAACAAATTGAACAACCATTTCTATAAAAATCCTTCATATCATCAAAAACTAGAAATCTTTAACTTTAAAATCGTTTTTGTTTTATCCGATTTGGATAAATTTCAGCGAAGTTGTATCAGTTTAAAAATCGAGTGAATATGGAAAGAATTTTGTCCAGTTTTTCTGGGCAAATATCCCACTGTGCGCTGTGTCAAATGACGCTTGACATAGGACCGCAAAGAATTAACACACCTGCTTTTAAGTGTGAATATCAACCGACAACTCCAACTTATTCTCGTCATATTTTGACTTACAAGTTTTTAAGCGTTAAACTTTAAATGCTACAATTACGTGCAAATAATAATATTAAAATCATTCAAAACAATCTTTATTCATTTCAGAAGTAATATAATTTTGATTACAATATTTATGTTATTAATTATATTGGTGGTGCTTGAAAGGCATACTTGGAACCATAAGGGTTAATGAAATGAGTACGTGTACAATTCGTGACAAAATGATAGCACAATGATAGGAAAAAAGTATGGGTTTTTGCTATATTTACGTTGATATTCCAAAGATAGCAAGTATTCTATAGGATCTCTTTGAAACGGTAAAAGTTGTATTCAAGATACGCAACCGTCCTGTAATTTATGAACGGGAGTGTACCACGTTTACTACACATTATTATTATTATTATTAGATATACTTGTTATATCCTATTGAATATCCCTCTTTAATGTATAGCATCAGATTGTGGGTGGCGTTGCATTTTAACCTGCCTGCAGTTTATTATAGGTGAACGTTGATTATTCGAACTGATAGGAAAGCAAGTCCATTCCGATAAGCGGTTTCTCGGACCAATTAGTTTAACAAGGGGAGGAAAGTGATAATTAGACTATGAATATTTACGGGTTTATGGAGAATTTAATCCTTTCGCAATGTAATAAAAGAACAAAAATTATGGGAGGAACAACTTAAAGAATAATTACTGTTTTATCGTTAAAATCAATTGCATTTCCGATGATGAATGCGAAAAATACATAATTCCATTTCTTTAAATGTAATAAATTGTGTTAATTATGTTATTTTATGAATTATATTATATTTCAAATATTAAATTTATGATACGGTAATTATGTGAAAATATATGAAATATCCGAAGTCGAATATTTATTATGATATCAAGAGGAAGAATAATTTCCTATTTAGAATTAATTTTGTTGAATGTATGCATTTATAAAGATATAAATTTATACATAGACTTTAATGAAACTTTGATATCTGGTAATTCTAGGAAAAAGAAGTATTGAGCGCGCGTTTATCGTCAAATACATATATATATATATGTACCACTGTTCATAAATATAAGTTCATTAAAAATACATTCATCATAATAACAAATTAACCCGAAACAAATATTTTATGGAAAGTTATTATGGATTTATTATTGCATCTGTACAATTATCACAAAAGGATTGGTAACATTTTTGAAATTTTTCATATTTTGTAGTGGTTGGCAATTGAGGTCTGTTTAAATTGAAGAAGCAATTAATTGTCAAAGCAGTCACCCGGAGAGCGAAGAAAATCTCAGTTCGATTTTCCGGTCTAGGCAATTCGATCAGTCGATTCTTTTTCTCCTTACAGAATAAAGCAAAAGAAATTAACTGAAAAGTAGTATGTGTTTAACGTCGTTAAAGTAATCAATTCTTCATTGTATTTCGTGTATTATTTTCGAAAAAGTAGTAAAACATTTTCCGAGAAGACGTAAATCTCATATCACTGTTGCAGGTACATCAATCGTGCACAGGACGACAAGACAACTCGTTCAACCGGCCAAGGATAGTCATCCTCGAATAAAACTCACACCACGATCAGGGGTGAGTTTAGCTATTTTTAGTGTTTTATAGTTACAGTGAAACTTGGAAAACATTTCTCAGAACGACATTTGATAAACGAGAGATGGTATACGATAAAAATAATAAGAGAATAATGAAATGACAAAAATTTCACGTGTCATGAGAAAGTAATAAGCATCTTCAAAAATGTATCTACAGTGCATATATAAACAATTTATGTAAAAGGAGTTCTGCAGTATCAAAAGCAGTAAAATGCACGAATAGTATTTGTAATTTGTAAAAGTTATAAAGGAGGAAAAACGAGAAATGTTCAATGAAACGCTAGCAAAATCGTATCTTCTAAAAGGTTATTAAAACAAATTATTCTGAATTACTATACAGCATAAATGTAATTAATAAAACATGGGTTCAACCATCGTACACTATTGAAATACTTAACATTAACAATTATTTTAGGATTAGACTAGTTAAACCACTTGCTCACAAGTAAACTATGAATTTTACATAATTCTATATTTTTGTATACATAACCAAAGAAATTAACTCTAATAATAAGCAGTGATTTAATTCATCTCTTAAAATATAACTAACACTGTCTTACATCACACTATATTTAAATAGGTTATACGGTGTAGCTTAAAGGGACTTTCCGTAAATAAATAAATAAATATAAATGTATATGAAAGACAAAAAATTTAATTAAAAAATTTTCTTTTTATCCTGAACATTTTTTACACGTAATACCAAGAAATTTACAACATCTTTCGATTTTTCCGAAATGATGTACACATTCCTTCAATCAAAAAACACGTACACGTGTATCCACGAAACCGACATTTATTTCTCAGCAACTTAACCCCTTGACGTACAATAACGTCTGGGAGATGTCAAGTTATTTTGAAACGTTTCATACTTTACAGAACTACTAATTTATTATTTTACAATGTTTCTTAATTATTGTCCACTAACATTATACCTCAACCTGATTAAATGTTATATACCAATGCAAACTTCAAAATAAAATGCTCAGTATCTAAGCTTGTACATGACCATTCAGTTGAGTCCAAATTAAATGGTATTTTTCGGACGCATCAAATTCCGTTTTATTTGTATGTCAAGGGGTTAATACAGTCGCAAAGATCGTTCGAAGTGTTAAACAGAATCGCAGGTTACTCACCCACTAGTTCCAATCGTCGACGAACACAAACAACCCACGTCGACACCTTTTTCCCTCCTGCGAGCGATAAAATTAGAAGGCAAAGAAGAAAGGAGAAAGAACGAAAGAAGATTGCCCCGCCGCTCGGTAATCCTTTGAAAGGCCAGGCACTCGGTGAGTATTCACGGTCCACGGGATAAAAGGAAGGAAACAGGCGTCGAAAGCAACTGCAAAGAGAGAAAGGTGCCCTCTGCAGCCCATCCCCGGGTCAGACGAGGCGAGGCTCGGGAAGAGGCCGCGAATTAATTAAGAGCCTGTGAGTTACCGCGAGGCAAATAGGACGGGACTTCCGGGACACCCGCCGTCAAAATATTTGGTACAGATTGCCGGGATCGCGCTGGAATGCTGGCAATGACTGCGATGCAACCTACCGCGGGTGAAATTTTGCCAGGAAGCGCTTTAACATAAGTAGGCGAGCGTAACCGGCACTACCTTCTTCCGGGTACTTCGTCAAGTACTATACACAACTTTATCTAGTAACGAACGATCCGACAGAGGTTGAACTTGCTGTCGCTGATAAGTACTATGTATTTGAAGTTACCACGCTAATTAACGATGCGGCAGGATTGATCTATTTGGTTTATCTTAGGAAGTTTGCGAGATTTTAGGGAACATCAAAGTGCCGGTAAGTTTTGTGTACGTGTACTGTATAACGCTGGTAAGTTAAAGACTATTCCTAGTTTTGATGCTTCCGAGGCTTTCAGTTACGCCGACATAATAGTAGGATTTGGATAGTTTTGGGAAATGTGAACAAGTCCTATTAATAGTTGATGTTTTAAATTCATGTCTACATTAATGTACAGTTAACTCTCGTATAATAAGGTTCTTCTGTAGCACGATTCTATTCTAATACGATTATAAAATTGCGGAAACCGTCACTAAAACAAAATAATTTCGCTTTAACACAGTTAAATGATAGGACAGATCCCGATGTTTGTCTGTGAAAAGCAGCGAAGAAGAAATGGATTACAAAAATATTTCTTTCCGCAGTTACATAAACATAATCAATTTTGAGTATTTAACGCTTAACTTCCTTTTCATAGCAGGAATGCGATTGAGTGGGTACGATTCTGGGAAAGTGTGAAGAGTGTCTGAGTTGAGCGATAGCCGTGTGAACATAGAATATTTGGGCTAAAGTGTTTCTAAGGTGCGAAAGAGGAGCACTTGAGAAAACGTCGAACTGAGGAATTTTGAGTGAACGTGACCGAATATATCGAGTAAGGAAAGTTTACAATTAGAAAGAAAGGAAACTAGTGTTTGAAAGAACATATGATGAGGACAATGAGAGCTCAGGACAGAAAGAGCGTGAATGTGAGAAGAGTAAGAGTGTCAAAGTTGATAAGTTGAAAAGCTCTTAAACCATCGTTACTACTAAAATTACTTTAGATATATCTAAGAATTTTACTTTGTCACAACTACATCTGAACTCTACTATCTGTTCCGTCCTATGGAGCAACAGCGGGAGATTTCCCTTGCCATATTTACGACATGAGCGTGCCGGTAATGCTGTTTTTGAGGGTAAAGAAACTTTAGCCTTTTTCTGCTTTCTTTCAAACCCTCTTAACGTCCACAGGGGGACAATTGTCTTAATTTTCGAGTCAACCGTATCTCCTCAATAGCCAAGCCCGTGTCGTAAATAAGGAACTTATAATAGTCCTGGCGCCCAGCCGCTAACCACCCCCGAGAGGTGCATGGGTCCAGAAGACTTTCCCCTCCGCCGCCTAAATTCGGGAAACCTTGTGGCTCACCCCACCCTCGTTCACGAAACGCGTGCTAAGGGCACAAGAACAGGGGTTGGTGGCACCCAGGGCATACACTGATTGGAGTCTTTACATTTTGATTTCTTCAACCAATTGGCATATCGTCTTGAGGTATGGAGGAGTGTACATTCGAACTCCTCCATATAAAAAGCGAGTCCCTTCGACTCCGATGATATACAGGGTGTTCGGACGAAGCTGGGAGAAAATTGAAGGGGTTACTCTATGCAACGTTCTAAGACGAAAATCAAGAGTAACAATATTAATAGTTAAAAAAAACGGGGTATTTTACGCCTGAGACAACACGGTAGGTAACGTCACTGTGCAGCCAGCGACGTTACCTACCGTGTTGCCTCGATTGCCTGCTCTCAGGCGTAAAATATCCCGTTTTTTAAGCTATTTATAACTCATAAACAAAGCGTCAAACGCAATATTGTTACTCTTGATTTTTGTCTTAGAATGTCGCATAGAGTAGCCCCTTCAATTTTCTCCTAGCTTCATCCGAACACCATGTATACGTAAAAATTTACACGTCGAATCTACAAGTAATCTACACGTCAATATTTACACGGAGTCATGTATAACGCACTATCAACATCTATACACATCACATTTAATCATTACGTCAAATATTTCATCCTACCATCTCTACTCGTTAACGCGTGTAAAGACGCACGTCATCGTGAATTCGAAATGTATCGAGTCGGAGACTTACAGCCGTCGACGACTCTGAGGAATCGGTCGTTCGCAAAGCGTGCTAAAATACCATCTCTAAAAATAATGCGGTAATGCATAGATTTAAGGATTAGTATTGTAAGGTGGTACGTTTGGTATGTGGTTGGGTATGAATGTGTGTGCGCGCGTGTCTATGTTAAGAGATTGATAAAGTGGAGCCGAATGTTGTGTCTTTTGAGGTCCCACTCGATCGAGAAATGAATAGTTAAGCTTGGTAGTCAGCGTGGTGCGAGGAAGTGCGTAGCGTGCTTATAGTGTTTGTCTGTGTCGTATGTTATTTCATTTTATCAAAATACACGTGTATTTAAAACTTTATTTACTTTTTTATCTTTCCTTTCTTTTGTAATGTATTTCCTATAATAATTCTATATAATTACAGTACAAAACCACCCTCCATCTACAATTAGGTCCCTACATTTTTTAAATTGTTCTTGTAAAACTGTGGATCGGCATAAAGATTCTTGGTATACTATTGTCGTTCACCACGCAACAACTGGTGTACCCTGCTGAAAGGGAAACAAAGCGGCGATGCAGCATGATTGATTCTATCACGAGGCGGTGCCAGAAACGAAGCTTGCGGACTCGGAAAATAGAGGACACGCTGGAGGAATGAGAAAGACGAAATGGTTGGAGAGGAACGGAAGAAAGAGAACGATGTCTACGTCAATTCTCAGTGGAACTCGAGAGCATGCTGCGAATACATGCGCCATGTGTACACAAATGAAGTCGATGGCGTGGGCGAGGGCGCATCTTTTCCGAGTGTCTCGGCGACGTCTGAAAGAGGAAGAGGAATAACGGGAACAAGGGACAGGAGGATAGGTTGAAGAATGTGCACTCAACGTGATTGGTGCAGTGCCGCGCGGCAGCGCATACCTACTGGAGGCTGTCTGCATGAAAACTTGAGAATTTCCACTCGGGCACTCGTGTGCGTACACGGCCTCCAATGGCAAACTTCTGCCGCTCCTCTTGCTGGTTAGATCTTCCAAGGACGACCAAACAATGCTCCACGTCTCCTTCTCTTCCTGCTCTCTCCCTCTCTCTCTCTCTCTTGCTCTTTTTCTCTCTCTGGTTATGAACTTTACGAGAAACACATAGAAATTCGAACCATTCTCGCAGCGAGAGCAACTTTATCGATTCGGTTGTTCCATTTACCTAGTGCCAATCCTTTCGCTGTTCACAGTATCCATACATGGTATAGATCTTAAAGTTTGCCCATCGGCCGGATGTTATACGTTGTAGGGACATAGTTTTTTTATTTATCAGTTGAGCTCCATATATCGTAGGTTTTGCTTAACGGTTTGCGTACCACGAGTGCGCTTTCGCGCTCTTCCGATTCCCTGTCGAGATATGACCGGCATATGACCGATCCAGCGCATATGCCCGATCCAGAAAATTGACAGCGCGCTCACAATTTATGTAATATATATATAGGAAAGTTCTATAAAATTATTTTTGTATAACGGAAGATGGAATTCAGATGTGAAAAATAAAAGTGAAGCGATTAAAGTATTAATAAAAGTATATTTAAAACAATTTAACAAAACAACTTAAACGACTTTACACCTAGCAACTTCAACACTCTTTCTACGTTCACAATCAAAACCTTTCGTCCAATACTTTCTGCCACGCGCTCGCATTTTCCCCGTCATACAGGGTGTTAATCTACCTCTGGGCCGCAATGAAATGGGGGGTTCTAGACGGTAAAATAAGACGAAAATCAAGAGTGACGAAATGTCGTTAAACGCTTTGTTAATTAATTATTAGCAGTTAAAGTTTGCCCAAATTAGCCAATCCTGCTGCAGCGCCGTCCGTTGGGCTCGCCGCGCACAGGCGAACCCAGGACCGTATCGACATGTATTATAACGCTTACCTCGTGGGGCGCAGAAAAAATTGTTTGTCACTCAAGAGACGGACGACACAAAATCAAAACTTCGGTCACCTTCCAAAAAGTATTCAATGATCGTTGAATAGCATTAAACCTACTTACTCGCAAAATCCACAAGAGCATGTCAGAACTCGCCCATTGGGATTTCCGAGTAAAGAGGGTTAATGATCTCTTAAAGCAGATAGTATACTGCTTAAACGTGAAGCACCCACACGTATTCAAATCGCGATTGTCCCGTCCGCGAATATTTATTGAATATTACACTCCCACCGCGATTATCCCATCCGCAGTGTCCACAATAAGGTACACAACACACGTGCACGAATCAGTCATAATTTACACCGCCACTATAATGTATTCTTTTCTCTCTTCTTCTGCACTCCCAAAACCACATCACACACGCGACACAAAATACACTCACAACTATATTTTATTTTACTTTATTAAATAAAAAAAAATGTTATGTGTACGAACAAATATAATATTATATAACGATAGATTGTATCCGTATTCTGAAACAACACGTATGCACTGTAAAAACAAAATATCACTTAACGTTAAACTAGAGATAATTTAATACGTAAACGCGTAAAAATGGTGTAAAGATGTGTTCGCGGCGGAAACGGTTGCAGCGAAAGGGTTAACTTGTCTGTAAGGGTTGCACTTTACAGATGAAGGACCCTGCTGTGAAATCTGACTAGGGTCGGTGTACAAAACAGGGAGGGGGGAGTGTTCAAAGATAATGATTCGTAGAGGTGGAAGGAACTGGCATGGGAACAGTACCGTGGAACTTTTAATTACGCTGGAATCAACGTCGGATCAATATTTCGCCCCCCTTTCATTTTCTTCAACGCATAATTTCAGATATCGCAGCGGTTTTAATTGGTTGATTACCATGGAGAACGAAATCCCCTGTGATAGACTTTTTCTCGGTCACTGTGACCCGACGACGTCGTGTAATTATCCTGTGAAAATTCGGAAATTCATGGAAGTCCCAATAAAACAGGAGACGGCCACTGCTCCGTTAAATAATTCAATTACATTAAATTCGGAAGCGGACGGTTAATTAACGGACCGCCTATTGGTCGCGTGCGTTGTTTTTCCATTGATCTCCTGTGAAATGGGAGCAGAGAATATTGGAAGCACAAGGTGGCTGGAAAAGAGGGAAGCGGCATGAAATTTTCTTCTGCCGCGGATTTTTGTTTCCAGTAATTTATGGTATTGAATGTGTAATTGAATAAACGTCCAGCGACGATGTTTTACTCGAATTCCATATTTATAGCTGGTCAGAAATCTTTTCTGAAACAGCCCGCCGCTGTTCACATCACTAACTAATTTAATTAATTCGATGGATTATTCTGAGGATGATGGATTTTTTATGTTCAAGGCAGAAATGGAATTTCTGTCAGCACATTGAAAATTTTCAACAATTCTGAATATTCTATTCGTGGATTATCTGTGCATAACTTTTTGTGAAACCCAATTTCTATGGCGCATCTATCTCTTTGAGGATATACCAGATTAAAGTCGATGATTATATATAGAAGATAAGAAAAGTATGTTGTGGACGTCGTTCAGTAGCTTAAAGTGACTCGTATTAGTGAATATAAGATAGACGAAAGGCAGGAAAGTAATTCAGATTGCAATTATTCATATTCATTGCAATAATGACGCATAAGTAATTTTCATTTTATCACTTTTCTTTTAATTTAACTCTTCTTCACTTCTTCTTTTTTTGTCTTTGAGACTGAAATTTTTATCGATTTTAGGTTATTTTATAGTCAATATTATTAAAGAATCCAAATTAATAGTAAAAGAGCTCGGAAGTTTGTAATGAATTTCTTAAAAAGTTCGGTCCTTGAACAAATTTACAAACTAAAAATGCTTTAAATAGTTTCTTCACCATTTTAGACGCCAATATAGTATTATAATTTAGTAGGACACAACTTTTACTATTTCTATAATAAAATATTTCTTTAAAGTATCTTTAGAAATTATTACTACCGAGTATATTCACGTTTACTTTTGCTTGATAACAGAGTTTCATAAAACAAAGTTCCTTTTCAAACTTCATGTTTATTTTTTTATGAAAAGACGAATGATGTAGGATAGAAGGGTTTCATTGTATTTTAAGAACTCATACTGACTTATTTCCAGCAAATTGATTAATAGAAAATGAGACCACCGAAACCACGACGTAATATTCTGCATTAAAAAAAATATTACTGATTCTCTGAAAGATTAATCTTTTTTGCCGGAAATAAATGGCGAACTGTCAGTGCAAAACACACGTTCCGTTGTCCAGCGGCCCGCAGTTCATTAATATTTGAAAAATCACGCGAGCGAGATCGAGTTTTTAAATCATGCAATCCTGCGAACTAATAACCCGAAATGATAAAAATTTTAATGTATAATTAGCCGTTTTTTTAAATAATAATAGCCCTGTTAACAAGTTTTTGCAGTAGGACGAGTGCAGAAACTAGCACCAGTTCTGCTTTTTGCGGTACAAATAATTATTGAAGTTCGCTGCTTGTGAACGTTAGAGGATCGTAACATTTTCATAGGAGGCATCAGAAGTTTATAATCTGCTTGAAATTGCACGGATTTATTAGAAAGCGATTCGCAAAGAAGTTACGGAAAGTAAAAAGAAACTGATTAGTCCGTTCGCGAATCGTGTTCGTGAACAAAAGCGAAAAATGGGAAAGAGAGATTATCGCTGAAGGATTTCTTACGCGTACAAAGTTAATCAAAGGAAATAGAATTTGTAAAAATAGCTGCCTACGAAATGGTTCGATGATACAGTGATTTACAAAATTATTCGTAATTCTTTATTATGAATTAAATAAATTCTGAATTAACATCTCATTACTTTCCTGACTGATGTTCCACTTCGTATCTTTTGAATTTTGAGCTAGTTTCATACGATTCATAATTATCAACCATACTTTAATAGAATAACAAACGCAAGAAACGAAAATACTCGTTTAGTTTCACGAGTCGCTGTACTCCAAACGCAACGGACGTACATTCTCAGTGTTCTTACAAAAATAAGTTGCTACTGATATACACAACGGAAGCATATCCAGGAAGAGTCACCGACATCGGATTGATCCAGGAACCAGGACGAATGTTGGAGCCGACACTGGCGGTGTAGACCTTCATTTGAGTAGGAAGATTTAGCTGAAATCTAGCGTTGACGGTGATCGGTTTAGGGGAGAAGTTGATCAAAAGCGCGATAACGCTCGAAGTAACTCTTCGAGTGACACCCAAAACATTATTGTTGATCAACGCTACATTCGTGAGACCGATATCAATCACGAGATTCTTTTTCAACACGCTCAATGCTTTGAACACCTTGAAATGGGACACGTTTGCCGATTTCTGAGCATCGAGATTCAGAGTCTTGTAATTGCTGTTCACAGGCAGCCAGGTGACCGAGCTGTTGGAAAATCCAGCACTGGTGGTGTTGTTCCATTGATACGGCGTCCTTTCAGGGTCCCTAGACCTCAAATAGTACCTGTTGGGTCCTGCGCTGCAGCCGGCCACGTCAACCGTCTCCTTATACGTGAAATTCCTGTCCACCATTCCGATTTCGTCGCCGTTGTAAATAACCGTCACACCAGGTAGTATCATCGAAAGCATGAGAATCTGTTCGGCTCGGTCGCTGCCGAATCTCGTGGCCACGCGGTGGTTATCGTGATTGCCTGTGACCCAGTTTGGCACGCGGTTCCTCGCTACGGTGCTGTTCAACCATTTGTCTATCAGCGCCTTGAAATCGGCCGCGGTGCTGCTGGCGTTCAAATCAGTTATGTACATGAAGTTAAATGGCACCGTGGATCCAGAGTCGTAGTACTTGATCGTCAAATCGTGGCTGGTGTACGCTTCCGTGAGTAGCATCCTGTACGTATAATTTACGGCGGGATGATTCTGCAGGAGCGTCCTCCAGCTATTCAAAAGCACGTAGCTCTCGTTCTGATCCCTCGTGTAAATGTGAATCAGGCTGTCGTAGTCGTCCTTCGGGAGGTCGGTCCTGTTCGCGCTCGGCTCGTCCAGGAGTCTGGCGTCCTCGAACACGTGATTGATGACGTCGATGCGGAAACCGTTGACGCCACGGTTCATCCAGAAGAGCAACACGTTCTTCATCTCCTGGTCCAGGGCTGGACTATGATAGTTCAGGTCTGGCTGACCTGGCGCGAACTGATGCAGATAATACTGCTTGCGGACGTTGTTCCACTGCCAGGCGGATTGCTGGAAGTTACTCAGCCAATTGTTTGGCGGCTGCCTGGTCCCGTTCACGATCCTGCCGTTACGCCATACGTAGTACTCATCGTACGGTTTGATCCTTTGGATGCTCTTCTGGAACCAGGGATGCTTATCGGAGGTGTGGTTGGGCACGAAGTCCAGGATCACCTTGAGCCCGAGGCTGTTGGCCTTCGCCACCAGCCTGTCGAAGTCCGCCAGGGTGCCATAGTCCGGGTTGATGTCTGTGTAGTTGGAGATGTCGTAGCCGAAATCAGCCTGCGGACTCTTGTAGATCGGTGACAGCCAGAACGCGTTCGCACCGATTTCCGCTATGTGCTCTAGCTTGCTGGTGATACCGTTCAGGTCGCCGATACCGTCCCCGTTGCTGTCTTTGAAACTCCTCGGATAAATCTGGTACACCAATGCGTTACTGTACCAGTAATCGGCGTCCGTGGCGTAAACGAGAACTAGCAAACAGGAGGCTATTGTTAGTCGATACATGTTGAATTGATCGTCTAAAGACACGATACGGGGTCGCCTTTTATAACGGAAGATCGAGTTTGAATAAACAGATTATGTAATTGTGTATCGACGATTATGTTGGTGCCGATAAAATAACTTTGCTTCAAATGCTTTTCTTCCACTACAATAATCTTCCACTACGTGATAAGATACTTCTAAGGTACTTGATGCGTAATCAATACACGTTTCATCGCACGTTTCTCACTCGCCTTCTCACTATTCCTATCAAGTAAATCATTTTATAATCTTGTTTGTCATTTTGCTGGTTAGCTAACAAACAAGGTCCTTCGCTTTTATCGATGTTACGTTGCCTTCATAGGTACATATGTTTCTTGTTTTTCAACACAAGAATCGGTCACGTGAACTTCTACTGCTTCTTGAGTATCCCTGATTATACGAGTTCTCGGATAAGCACCGACTTCCTTCGTGCTTTACGTATATACGTACTCCAGTGATTAATTTGTCGAATAATTTCTAGTAAACATACAATGGTTACGTTAACGTAGGGTCACACGTATATGTAATGTGTGAGCAAGTCATCTGTGCGTATACGTAGGTAAATATCTATACTGAGGAAGAAAAAGACAATTTGCAAGAAGGTGCGGAAACGTAAATAAACTAATATACGTTAATAGAATAAAAGTTAATCAGTTGCACTCGAAAGGTGACTGTCAATCACCAAATGATAATTTTTCAAATTTTCAAAGTCATAGGGTTAAATAGTCGTGTAAGTATATTTTAGTATATTCCTTAGCTAAACCAAATGAAATTCAATATGCGTGAATATTATTAAGTATTTTACACTTGAAAATCTTTGAAATTAGTATTACTGAACGACTACGAATCACCTCTCGAGAGTAAATGGTTAATTGTTTTATATTTCATTAATACACAGTTGATTTGTATTAGGGTGTCCCATAAGTTTCTTCCCTTTTTTTGATGCAAAATGAATACACGATATTTGTTGTTTAAGGTGAATTTATTATGTTATATATGAACCGTTCTGTTCAATAATCTTCTTCCATCTCTCAGGAAGCCTCATTATGCCCTCTTTCCAAAATTGTTGAAGCTTATTTGCAAAATGTTCATCAAGGTGTGTTTTTATTTCGCTTACGGATTTGAAAGATTTACCACGGAGAGAATTTTTTAAGGAGAGGAACAAGTAATAATCGGTTGGAGCAAGGTCTGGGGAGTACGGAGGATGAGGTAGAACGTCCCAATCAAACTGTAATAATTTTTGCCTTACGGCCAACGCAACATGCGGTCTTGCGTTGTCGTGATGGAAAACGACGCCTCATCGGTTCGCCAATTCTGGCCGTTTTTCTGCTATGGCGGCTTTCAATTGATCGAGTTGATTGCAATATTTGTCAGCATTGGTCGTATCACCTTGAGGAAAGAGCTCGTAGTACACTACACCTTTCCAGTCCCACCAAATGCACAAAAGAACCTTCTTCGGATGAAGTCCAGGTTTCGCAACAGTTGAAGGTCTATTTTCCTTAGACCAAGTGCGTTTTCGATGCACATTTTGGTATAAAATCCAAGTCTCGTTTCCAGTGACAAGCCTCTTTAGAAAAATATCCTTTTCATGTCGCTGGAGAAGCAAATCGCACGTAGAGACGCGTTTCATAAGGCCGGTCTCCGTCAATAGGTGTGGAACCCAAACTTCATATTGATTCGCATATTCCATCTTGATTAAACGCTTATGTACCGTTGTTTTGGGAATATTAGTGGCATCCACTATCTCACGCACACTATATCGCGGATTTTCAGTGAGCATAGTTTTGATAATGTCCGTATCCGTCGTTGCTGGGCGGCCGTTGCGGTCTTTATCTTTCAACTAAAAATTACCAGCTCTAAATTTTTTAAACCAATTGCGGACGGTCCTAATAGTCGTAGTACCACTCCAGTAAACGGTGCAAATCTCCTCTGCAGTGTCCTTTGCACTATTGCCTTTTTTAAAGCAATGAAGCGTAACATGCCGCAAATGCTTCTTTTGGCTCTCCATATTGAACGGTGCAGAAAAAATTTTAAAAGAGACTTTGTCACCAGCGAAACGTACTTTGAAACAGCTCTGGGACGACTGAAACGGATGCCATAAACGGCTAAGAGATAAGTCTGCATGTTTATATAAACACAGCCACTTAGAGTCACTCATAGCGTGGCGCGGAAGAAACTTATGGGACAACCTAATAG